>JASTWF010000043.1:922614-950114 GCA_030390025.1 Squalus acanthias
AATCGAGAACGACTCCCGCATGAAGCGCAGGATCCTAACTTAAATAAATGATTCTGATTTAAATAATCTCGGCGTGCACTCCTGCCGCCAGCACACCCACCTTCGCCAATATGGCGGCCATCGTAGATCCGGCGGGAAATGTGCGCGCGCTTCCTGCCCGTAATATTGGGAGCCAAGTCGGCCGGTTAGCGCCTGAATTTCTAGGCCCACATGTCTCTCTCTCCCTCCGACATAGATCACTATCTATATCTGTCTCTCCGCACATATCACACTCTCCCATAATATTTATCAATCACGCTCATATTTATCTCTCCATCTCTTCCCCAAATGTATCTATCACTTTCCTCCATACAGATATCTCTATTTTCCCCTGATATATCTGTCTTTCATCCCCCCTCCATACATCTCCCCATAATATCTCTACCCCTACATATAACTTTTCTCACCTCACAGGCAGCTCTGTTTCATTATATCGATCTATATTTCCCCATCCATATCTATAATTATCTCTCTCTCCCTGTGTTTATCTCTCTCTCCCACTGCTTATTTCTTTCTCTTTGTTAACGATTAAATATTGGTGTTCAGAGAGATTTGGGTGTCCTCGTACATGAAACACAGAAAGCTAGCATGCAGGTACAGCAAGCAACAAGGAAGGCAAATGGCATGTAGGCCTTTATTGCAAGGGGGTTGGAGTATAAGAGTAAGGAAGTCTTGCTACAATTGTACAGGGCCTTGGTGAGGCCACACCTGGAGTACTGTGCACAGTTTTGGTCTCCTTATCTAAGGAAGGATATACTTGCCTTGGAGGTGGTGCAACGAAGGTTCACTCGATTGATTCCTGAGATGAGAGAGTTGTCTTATGAGGAGAGATTGAGTAGATTGGGCCTATACTCTCTGGAGTTTAGAAGAA
This sequence comes from Squalus acanthias, assembly GCA_030390025.1. Taxonomy (NCBI): domain Eukaryota; kingdom Metazoa; phylum Chordata; class Chondrichthyes; order Squaliformes; family Squalidae; genus Squalus; species Squalus acanthias. The sequence continues at coordinate 923,525 of JASTWF010000043.1, forward strand.
TGAGAGGTGATCTCATTGAAACATACAAGATTCCGAATGGGATTGACAGGGTCGATGCTGAGAGGTTATTTCCCCTGGGTGGAATGTCTAGAACCAGGGGTCACAGTCTCAGAATAAGGGGTAGGCCATTTAAGACTGAGATGAGGAGGAATTTCTTCACTCAGAGGGTGGTGAATCTTTGGAATTCTCTGCCCCAGAGGGCAGTGGAGGCTCAGTCGTTGAGTATATTCAAGACAGAGATCGATAGATTTTTGCGGCTAAAAAATGGATATAGCCAAGAAAGTGGCAGTGTTAAGATTAAATGAGGTTAAGCTGCGCCACTGGAAAATTGTCTAGTTAAGATGCAAAATTTGTCTTCACTCTTCATTAACATGATTTTAGTCCTGACTCAGCGCTAAAGCTGCTGCTCATTGATGTTATACTGAACAGGTGGACCAATATTGGCAGCGGTCTAATTCACAGTCATGATCACCACCGGCTTTTTCCACTACTTGACGGGAAGGTGCATTAATGCTGCAACACCTTATTGTCAGGCTGCTCGGCTGTTCAGCTGCTTCAACAGCACAGTGAAGAGGCGCACAGAGAAGCAACACTTACAAGTAGTGATGGTAGAACATAGACGGAGTGAGAGAGCCCGTAGGTTCTCTGATGAAGCTCTCGAGGTATTGGTCTCCGTGGTGGAGAGGAGGGATGTGCTCTCTCCGCAAACAGGCAGAAGGCTCTCGCCACACACATCCAGGACCATGTGGCGTGAGATCGCAGAGCCACCCAAGCTCTGACTGCTGCCATCGTGGCTGGGTTGCCCATCGTCGACCAGGGCTTGCAGGGTGTCGCAGCAGGCCACAATCTGTGCTGCAACAGACTGCTGGGAGTGCTGAGGCTCCGCCCCGGGGGAGTGACAGTGGGTCAGTGGAGCAGGATCCTGCTGGGAGTGCTGAGGCTCCGCCCCGGGGGAGTGACAGTGGGTCAGTGGAGCAGGATCCTGCTGGGAGTGCTGAGGCTCCGCCCCGGGGGAGTGACAGTGGGTCAGTGGAGCAGGATCCTGCTGGGAGTGCTGAGGCTCCGCCCCGGGGGAGTGACAGTGGGTCAGTGGAGCAGGATCCTGCTGGGAGTGCTGAGGCTCCGCCCCGGGGGAGTGACAGTGGGTCAGTGGAGCAGGATCCTGCTGGGAGTGCTGAGGCTCCGCCCCGGGGGAGTGACAGTGGGTCAGTGGAGCAGGATCCTGCTGGGAGTGCTGAGGCTCCGCCCCGGGGGAGTGACAGTGGGTCAGTGGAGCAGGATCCTGCTGGGAGTGCTGAGGCTCCGCCCCGGGGGAGTGACAGTGGGTCAGTGGAGCAGGATCCTGCTGGGAGTGCTGAGGCTCCGCCCCGGGGGAGTGACAGTGGGTCAGTGGAGCAGGATCCTGCTGGGAGTGCTGAGGCTCCGCCCCGGGGGAGTGACAGTGGGTCAGTGGAGCAGGATCCTGCTGGGAGTGCTGAGGCTCCGCCCCGGGGGAGTGACAGTGGGTCAGTGGAGCAGGATCCTGCTGGGAGTGCTGAGGCTCCGCCCCGGGGGAGTGACAGTGGGTCAGTGGAGCAGGATCCTGCTGGGAGTGCTGAGGCTCCGCCCCGGGGGAGTGACAGTGGGTCAGTGGAGCAGGATCCTGCTGTCCTCTCTCAGGATGACAGTATTCCTGTTCCCACTGCTGCCACTCTGCCATTGCCCTTACCGCTGCCTATTAGCCAGCCAGCCCAGACTGCTGCCGCCCATGCCGAGGTGGTGCAGTCTACAGTCGGCCCTTCCAGGCCCAGAGCTGCTCAAGGTCGTCCTGCAAGGCCATCTCCAGTCTTCCTCACTGAAAGTCAGCAGCTTTCCACCAGCCATGCTGCAGCCACTGGGGGAGCACTTCGTAGGAGCACTAGAATAGGAAAAACCACACGAAAGGCAGACACTAAGGGATTGCACCAGGGTGAGTAGTTAATAGTATAATTGTAAATATGAGTCTTGTGATTATTGATAAATGTATTAATTTTGTTTGGAATATTTTGTGGGGTGTCTCATTACATCTTTGTGCCCAGGAGAGCGATGTGATATTCCATGACACAGGGATGGTATGATGGGGATGTGGTGTGCAACGGGGATCTGGGGTTTCATTCATTCGAATCAGAGTTTGATGAGCTGTTCACAGACAGCCCGTCCGGAATGTCAATCGGGTGCCTCCCTCCTCCCTCCTCCCTCCTGCCTCATCCTCTTGCTACTCGTCCTCTCCCTCATCCTCCTCCTGAGGTGGTGGCGCAATCCCTGCTGGCAAGGGCTGCACCCCCATGATGGCCAAGTTATGGAGGATGCAGCAGACCACCATGAAATGGGACAACCACGCCGGTGTGTACTGGAGGGCTCCTCCCGAGCATTCAAGCCAGCAGGACTGTTGCTTCAGTAGCCCCGATGGTCTGCTCAACGATCAACGGATCAGATCAAAGCTCTGCAGTCCTGCCACATCCAGTTGTGAATGGTGGTGGACCATTAAACAACTAATGGGAGGAGGAGGCTCCAAGAATATTCCCATCCTCAATGATGGTGGAGCCCAGCACGTGAGTGCAAAAGACAAGGCTGAAGCGTTTGAACCATCTTCAGCCAGAAGTGCCGAGTGGATGATCCATATCGGCCTCCTCCTGAGGTCCCCACCACCACAGAAGCCAGTCTGCAGCAAATTTGATTCACTCCACGTGATATCAAGAAACGGCTGAGCGCACTGGATACAGCAAAGGCTGTGGGCCCCGACAACATCCCGGCTGTTGTGCTGAAGACTTGTGCTCCAGAACTAGCCGCACCTCTAGCCAAGCTGTTCCAGTACAGCTACAACACTGGCATCAATCCGACAATGTGGAAAACTGCCCAGGTATGTACTGTCCACAAAAAGCAGGACAAATCCAATCCAGCCAATTACCGTCCCATCAGTCTACTCTCAATCATCAGCAAAGTGATGGAAGGTGTTGTCGACAGTGCTATCAAGCGGCACTTACTCACCAATAACCTGTTCACCGATGCTCAGTTTGGGTTCTGCCAGGACCACTCGGCTCCAGACCTCATTACAGCCTTGGTCCAAACATGGACAAAAGAGCTGAATTCCAGAGTTGAGGTGAGAGTGACTGCCCTTGACATCAAGGCAGCATTTTACCGAATGTGGCATCAAGGAGCCCTAGTAAAACTGAAGTCAATGGGAATCGAGGGCAAAAATCTCCACTGGCTAGAGTCATACCTAACACTGTGGGAGTGCCTTCACCACACGGACTGCAGCGGTTCAAGAAGGCGGCTCACCACCACCTTCTCAAGGGCAATTAGGGATGGGCAATAAATGCTGGTCTTGCCAGTGACGCCCACATCCTGTGAACGAATAAAAAAATAGCCTGTAAGGGACCCACATTTACTTTCACTCATCTTTTCCTTTTTACCGACCTATAGAAGCTTTTACAGTCTGTTTTTACGTCTCTCGCTAGGTGGGTAAGGCCTCCTGTTGAGAGCCCTCCTGGTCCTCCTCCGCCTTCCTCTGTGCACATCTCTTGTCTTCCTCGCTGCCCCCGCTCCCTCTGGCATAGATCCTGCAGGGCGAGGTCGACTGCCAGTACAGCCCCCATGACTGTGAGCAAGTGTTGTGAGCAGAAGCCTTTAAAAAATAATAAGGGGCTTCAGCACTTGAAACAACACTCCCTGTTACCAAAAAATAACTAAAGAAAGCTGTTGGAGTTGCAGGAAGTAGCAAACAGTCACTCAAACGGCTGAAACTTGTCAGGCACAGCTGATTGGGGATGGTGCTTTTAAATATCGCTGCTGCAACCTGCTTCCTGCTGGGAGATGACCGCTCCCTGTCATTGTTCTGCACTGACTGTAAGGTAAGTGGCTAAATCCAATGTTGGATATTGGGCGTCAAGTGAGTGTTACACATTCACTGACGTCACGATCGCTGTCATTTAAATCCCCCTGAAGCTAGTGTTTTACCGGCAGTTCGAAAATGGCCCGGCAGCTGGTGGAAGAGCGCCGTCCGCTATCTCTTCGCCATTTCATGGCAGTAGCGGCCGATGCTAAGCCTTCCAATTTCTCCCCCTCGGACTCTAGGGGAATCAAGGGATATGGAGATCGGGCAGGAAAGTGGAGTTGAGGTCGATGATCAACCATGATCTTATTGAATGGCGGAGCAGGCTCGAGGGGCTGAATGGCCGACTCCTGCTCCTAATTCTTATGTTCTCTCTCTCTGTTTATTTCTCTCTCTGTTTACAACCAACTCCAATTACTTTAATTCCTTCCTCCCCTCCCTTTCCCTGTCTCTGCACCTGCTTAAAATCTGTTACATCTCAAACCTTTTCCAGTTCTGATGAAGGGTCTCAAACCTGAAACGTTAACTCTGTTTCTCTCTCCACGGATGCTGCCTGGCCTGCTGAGTGCTTCCAGCATTTTCTGTTGTTATTTCAGATTTCCAGCATCCGCAGTATTTTGCTATTGTTCCAATTACGTTTAATTGCACTGGCTTCAACCAATTTGTAATATTATTTTCTTTCTTTGAAACGACAGGGAAATTAATTAATATAGATTTACCCATTTACAATTATCAAAGAAATTGCAAGTGAACCAGACTGGATTTACTAGGAACAAAACCACTTGTGTACATTTTGCGAAGTGATACATTTTGGTAGGAAGAACGAGGAAAGGCAATATAAACTAAAGGGTACAATCCTAAAGGGGGTGCATGAACAAAGAGACCTAGGGGTATATGTGCACAAATCGTTGAAGTTGACAGAGCAGGTTGAGAAAGTGGTTAAAAAAGCTTACGGGATCCTGGACTTCATAAATAGAGGTATAAAGTACAAAAGCAAGGAAGTTATAATGAACCTTTATAAAACACTGCTTCGGCCTCAACTGGAGTATTGTGTCCAATTCTGGGCACCGCACTTTAGGAAGGATGTGAAGGCTTTAGAGAGGGTGCAGAAAAGATTTACAAGAATGGTTCCAGGGATGAGGGATTACAGTTATGTGGATAGAGGAGAGAAGCTGGGGTTGTTCACCTTAGAGAAGATTGAGAGGAGATTTGATAGAGGTTTCACTTCACCTGACGAAGGAGCAGCGCTCTGAAAGCTTGTGATTTCAAATAAAGCTGTTGGACTATAACCTGGTGTTGTGCGACTTCTCACATTTGTCCACCCCAGTCCAACACCGGCATCTCCACATCATGATAGAGGTTTAGTTCGGACACGGGCAGCCAAGTTTTGGATGACCTCAAGTTTACGTAGGGTGATGTGGGAGGCCAGCCAGGAGTGCGTTGGAATAGTCAAGTCTAGAGGTAACAAAACCATGGATGAGGGTTTCAGCAGCGGATGAGCTGAGGCAAGGGTGGAGACGGACGATGTTACGGAGGTGAAAGTAGGCGGTCTTATGCTGCGGATATGTGGTCGGAAGCTCATTTCAGGGTCAAATATGAGACCAAGGTTGTGAACAGTGTGGTTCAGCCTCAGACAGATGTTAGGGAGAGGGATGGAGTCAGTGGCTAGGGAACGGCATTTGTGGCGGGGACCGAAAACAATGGCTTCGGTTTTCCCAATATTTAATTGGAGAAAATTTTTGCTCATCCAGAACTGTATGTCAGACAAGCAGTCTGACAATTTAGAGACCGTGGAGGGGTTGAGAGAAGAAGTAGTGAGGTAGAGCTGGGTGTCGTCAGCGAACATGTGGAAACTGACGCAGTGTTTTCGCATGATGTCACCAAGGGGCAACATGTAGATGAGAAATAGGAGGGGCCAAGGATAGATCCTTGGGGGACACCAGAGGTAACGATGCGGGAGCGGGAAGAGAAGCCGTTTTGCAGGTGATTCTCTGGCTATGATTAGATAGATAAGAATGGAACCAGGCGAGTGCAGTCCCACCCAGCTGGACGACGGTGGAGAGGCGTTAGAGAAGGATGGAGTGGTCAACCGTGTCAAAGGCTGCAGACAAGTCAAGAAGGACGAGGAGGGATAGTTTATCTTTGTCACAGTCACAAAGGATGTCATTTGTGACTTTGATGAGAGCCGTTTCGGTACTGTGGCAAGGGCAGAAACCTGATTGGAGGGATTCAAACATGGAATTGCGGGAAAGATGGGCACGGATTTGGGAGGCAACAACATGTTCAAGGACTTTGGAGAGGAAAGGGAGGTTGGAGATGGGGCGGTAGTTTGCAAGGACGGAGGGGTCAAGGCTTGGTTTTTTGAGGAGAGGGGTGATGACGGCAGGGCAGATTAGAGGGAGAGGGAGACAGTACCTGAGGAGAGAGAACCGTTAACAATGTCAGCTAACATGGGAGCCAGAAAAGGAAGTTGGGTGGTCAGCAGTTTGGTGGGAATAGGGTTGAGGGAGCAGGAGGTGCGTCTCATAGACAAGATGAGCGCAGAGAGGTCATGAGGGGAGATCGGAGAGAAACTGGAGAAAGATGTGAGTTCAGGGCTAGGGCAGGGGGGAACCTTAGAGGAAGTTTGGCCCGGTGGGCTAGGGGAAGGAAGGGAATTGGCAGAGGCAGCTGAATGGATGGTCTCAATCTTGGAGACAAAGAAGTCCATGAGCTCCTCACACTTGTTATCGGAGGTGAGGGTGGAGGAGACAGGGGAGAGGGGTTTAAGAAGACGGTTAGCAGTGGAGAATAGAAGCCGGGGTTTATCTTTGCATTCCAGAATGATTCTGGAATAGTGAGCAATTTTGGCAGACGAGAGCAGGACCCGATAATGCTTTGTGGTCCAGCCAGATCTGGCGGTGAATGGCTAAACCAGTTGTCCGCCATATTCATTCGAGTCTGCGCCCCTTGGACTTAAGGGAGCGAAGCTGAGAGCCGTACCAGGGGGAATGGCCAGGGTGAGAGAGGGTAATTGTTTTAGTAGGGACTAGGGCATCAAAGATAGTGGTCAGGGTGTGGTTGAGCAGATCAGTAGCTGCAGAAATGTTATGGTGAATGGAGGGCCAGAGGCTGGACAGTTGGGATTTCATAAGTGCAGTTGTAAGAGAGTTGGGAGAGAGTTTTTTCCAGGGGCGGACACAGAAGGAAGTAGGGTTGGGGGGGTGGGCGGAAGGGGGATGTGGGTGGAGAGCGATACAAGATGGCCTTATCTGCAATTGACATGATGGGAGTAGCGAGGCCACGAGAGATGGCAAGGTCGAGGGGGTGGCCGTGAATATAAGTTGGGGAGTTTACATGGAGAGATTAAGGGAGGATAGGAGGCTAGTGAACTCAGAGGAGAGAGAGCATGATGAATTGAGATGGAGGTTGAAATCACCGAGGATGAAAAGTCGTTCGGTGCAGAGGCTGAGGGAGGAGAGCAGTGAAGATATCTCAGTCATAAAATGTTTATGGTACTTGGGTGGGCGGTAGAGAACGAGAATTTTAAATGAGAGGTGAGAGGGGTGGAATAATGTGAGATGCTCAAAGGAGGAGAAAGTGCCGGAGGAGTAGGGGGACAGACCAAGGTGTGATTTGGTGATGAGAGCCACACTGCCACCACGGCGGTCTGAGCGGGGCAAGTGGTGGAAGGTATAGCCAGGTGGGGAGGCTTCATTTAAGGGTAAGGTGTCATCACCCCTCAACCAAGTTTCTGTCAGGGCCATGATGTCAATGCAATCATCCACGATAAGCTCATGGATGGCAAGGGCCTTGTTCGCAAGTGAACAGACATTGTGGAGGGAGATGCGGAGAGGGTCGATGATGGCTGACCCACTGGAGGGGATGAGTTAGATGGGGAGGAGATTGGCAAGATTTGCCCCCAGTGGACGCACCTGCTCGTAAGGTGGCAGCGACGAGTGCCTCGATGGGCCCTTCGTAGGATGTCAAGAGAGGCCCAGAGGGAAGCTGTGGGCTTATCTAAGAGGGAGTGAAGCCTGGGACGGTGGCAGGAGAGAAGGAAGGTCGAAGAGTAATGAAGGATTGGGGTAGGGATTTGGGAGGGCAGTGTATCCGAGAGAGGAGAGATGAAAGGAGGCATGACGATAGCAGAGAGCGGTCAGGGAGGGATAGAGAGAAAAGGAAAATAGGGGGAAAAGTGGAATGGCTCGGGTCCGGAGCGGCAGCCAAAGTGCGCTCACAAATGGACACGGGAAAAGCACAGGTTACATAGGCCTGGTTAAATGTAATAATTAATGGGATACGTATTTCCTGGTAGCAGGAACAGGTTGGGGACAATAGTAGGGAGACCAGGGTCAAAGTCAGAGGTCCCATGGAAGGACAAGCCGATGTGAGCAGGATGGGGCCGGCACGGAGCATCAAGCTGTCAAACGCTGACAATTCATCTGTCAAAAAATTTGCGACAGATGAAGCGTCATACGCTGACGTCATCTGTCACCGGCTTTCCCTTAATTGGCTGGCTAAGCCCGTAGGGCGGGCTTAACAAGGCCAATCAAGGGAAAATACCGTGGCTTTGTCAGACGTCGCTGGGGGCGGGACTGAAACCCGGAAACCAGAAGTCCCGCCTCCAGCACATCTCCAGAGGAAAGATCGCGGCCACAGTTTTAGTAAAGAGCTGTGACCTGTTAGAGATTAAGGGGGAGAAATTCAGTATCGCCCCGTTTGGGGCGCAATTATCGGCCGGGCGCAAAGATTAGCGCCTGGCGCTAATTATCGCCTCCGACTGCAAACTTGACTTTTATCGCCCCTGGAGGTGATTGGAGCGCTAAATCAGGCGCTACACACCTGTCTTAAGGCGCAAAGGCCGAGGAGCGAGGCGCTAACTCAGAGCGCGGGCGCAGCGCAGGTGCTGTCAGTTAGCGATGGAACACAGACACACTGGCGCCAGACAATTCTTAAAGGGGAGGGTCGATCTTGCACTCCAGCCACACCCTGCTCATTGGAGCCTTGAATCTCGGCCTGGAGAGACCAGTGCCTAAATCTTCCAGCCAAGGACTATGGAGAGGGTGAGAGAACGAGCTCAGCGCTTCAGTGAGCGGGCCTTGGATGCTCTGGTTGGCGCGGTGGAGCGCAGAAGATCTATACTCTTCCCTGAGAGTGGCAGGAGGCCTTTGCCGCGCGAGTACAGAAGAGTGTGAAGGGAGGTGGCTCAGAGCATCTCCTGCAGGAGCATGGTGCCCAGGACCCATGTACAATGTCGAAAAAAGTTCAACGACCTCACTCGGATCGTCAGGGTGAGTGGCTTTTTTTCAATACCTCTCCATCCCTCCATCTCAACCTCACTCTATGGCCAGAGGGTCTTAAAACCCCAATGCACAACACTCATCCAACACCTATGGCCCTCTCATGAAACACACACGCACATTCCACACTTTGCATACAGTAAGGGCTATTCACCTATGGGAGGCACATCAGGCAAGACCATGGCTGCATACAGTAAGGGCTATTCACCTATGGGAGGCACATCAGGCAAGACCATGGCTGTATATTTACTCAGACGCCGTCCTTTTTCTTGCAGGCCAAGCTATCTCATAATAGGAGACAGCAGCAACGGACGGGTGGAGGGCGGCCTCAGCTGCAACCCCTCAGCGATCTTGAGGCGCGCGTCCACAGGATTGTGGCAAGCCGGGTGATCGGTCCCGTCGCCACTGGAGACGCCGACCCCGTTCTGGACAGCAATGGTAAGGTCAGCACCTTTTTGTCCTCTGTCCTTCCACTTGTCCCTCACAACACCAGCCTTTGACACTTTCAATCCAACTTACTAAATCGCTGCACTTATTCCTCCCTTACTACCACCCTGTCCTCACGCTAAAGCCACTCTCGTACCTCCCTGCTTTCAGATGGTGATTCACCAGCTGAGGAGACGGGCCTTCAAGCTGCCAGTGGGAGTGAAGCTGCAGGCGAGGAGGAAGATGAAGGCGGAGCATCAGTGCCACCCTCTCCCGAGGAAGCCCATGCCCACACTGGGAACACGCCTTCCCTGGAGGGGAGCAGGGGGGAAGGGTCTGATGAGGGTGAAGCTCCAGGACCCAGCAGGCTGCAGCAACGCCATGGGGGTAGGGAAGAACGGGGGCCTTCTCCCCGGAGGGAGAGTATGCCAGCGACTCCTACTGCACTGGACGCAGAGGAGGAGCGGCTCATCGCTGAAATGAACACCCAGGCGGTGGACATGCACACTGAGCTCATGGGTGCAGTGGGAAGGGTGCCCGAATGCATTGAATCACTGGCAAGGAGTGTGGAGCACTTCGCTGTAGCACAGGCGGATGCCACACTAAAGCTTAGTGCTGCAATTCAGTCACTGGCTGCTCTCATGCAGACTCAGATTGAGGCCACGCGAGCACTGACTGCTGCCATCCTCGATGGTTCGTACACATTTCCCTGGGGCTCTCACCGCGCCGCAGCAGGCCAGCAATCTGTGCTCCAGCAGATTGCTCCGGATGCTGAAGTGCTGCCCCGTGGGAGTGCCAGTGTGTCGGTCGAGCAGGGAGTTGCTGTCCTCTCTCAAGATGACAGCATTCCTGCTGCCACCACTGTCACTTCTCCACTGCACTTGCCACTGCCTGTAGGACAGACTGCTGCCGCCCATGCAGAGTTGGTGCAGTCTGCAGCCGGGCCCTCCAGGCCCAGAACTGGTCGAGGCCGTCCTTCAAGGGCATCTGCAGTCTCAGGTTCTGACAATCAGCAGCCTTCCACCAGCCTTGCTGCAGCCACTGAGGTCCCATTACGGAGGAGCAGTAGGGTGGGAAGGGGGGAAGTGCGCAAGGGAAGGAGATCACCCTCGAAGGGCAAAAAGTAGGAGGTGTGACAAAATGTTGGTCATTTTTTTATTAAAGGCTAAGGTTCGTGGTCAAACTTTTGAACATTATCTCCAGGTTATGAGAACCAGTTCTGTTAATGACTGTGTTTTTGTGTTTCTTTCTATTAGTTTGTCATGAGGAAATGACACACACAGAGTTTGTGAAATAAATAAGTTTTTGTATTCAAAATGTACATGTTTGGTCTTTGGAATCATTACTACCTTGGCCGGCTTAGGGGTTGCGGGTTGGTTTCATTCATGTTGTTCTCAATGGCAGAAGCCATTTCCTCAGCAGGGGCCTAGAAGCGGCTTGCTATCAGCCGTTGACGGACGGCCCTTGCAGTTTCAACATTGTGGGCCGCCCTCCCGCCTTGGTGCTGCTGATGATCATCATCCTCCTCCTCTTCCTCCTCCTCCTCTGGTGGTGCTCCAAGGCCTGGTGGCATTGGCTGGGTCCTGAGGATTGCCATGTTATGCAGCATGCAGCACACAACTACGAAGTGGGAAACTCGCTCAGGCGAGTACTGCAGGGCTCCTCCAGAATGGTCCAGACAGCGGAACCGTTGCTTGAGCACGCCGATTGTGTGCTCAACGATGCTCCTGGTAGCTTGATGGCTCTCGTTGTACCGCAGCTCAGCAGGGGTGTTGGGCGTACGGAGCGGTGTCATCAGCCAGGTGCTCAGTGGATATCCCTTGTCCCCGAGAAGCCAACCAACTGGCTGATGCGGTGCCTCGAAAAGTTCTGCCACAGTAGTCTGGCGCAGGATGAATGCATCGTGGCAGCTGCCAGGATAGTGGGCATTGACAGCGAGTATCAGCTGTCTGTGGTCACAGACCAACTGAACGTTCAAGGAATGGAACCCCTTTCTGTTCCGGAAATCCTCGGCATTCTCATGCGGAGCACGCAAAGCCACATGCGTGCAGTCAATGGCGCCCTGCACCATGGGGAAGCCCGCTATCCTCGCAAAGCCCATAGCGCGTTCATGCTGCTTGTCTGGGGTCATGGGGAAAGAGATGTACTCTCGTCTCCTTTTAAAGAGGGCATTTGTGGCCTGACGGATGCAGCAATGCACCGCGAACTGGGAGATATTGGCGATGTCCCCAGTAGCAGATTGAAATGAGCCAGTGGCATAAAAGTTCAGGCCACTGTGATCTTCACTGCCACCGACAGAGACGTCCTAGACCTCAGTTGAGGCTGCAGATCTGGCTGCAGCAGGTGGCAGAGCTCAGTGACCACCTCCTTGCTGAAGCGCAGCCTGCGCAAACACTGCTCCTCAGACATATGAATGTAGGAGAGCTGTTGACGATATACCCTGGGAGGGTAAGGTCTCCTGTACAGAGGCCTGTTGGCCCTCCTCCGTCTGGCCATGATTGCCACTCTCTCTCTGCGTCTCTGTGTCCTCCGATTCTGGTGGCGCAGGACGACGGCCCCAATTAGTGCAGCCCCCAAAGTCTCTTAGCAATCAAAGTTATGAAGGCCAAAAACCAAAGTACCTGCAAAGTTATGATCAGTAGCCAAAACTATCTCACACAGCGTTGACTCAATGCAGAAGTCTCTCTTTCTCTCTCTCCGAATCTCTCTCTCTCTCTCTCAGAACGAGTGGTGCAAAAATGTCAACCACAGAGAAATACAGGAAGAGGCCCCCTTTAAATAGCGCCCCCCGAGCCCCACAGCGACTGGTAGCGTTCCAGTGTTCCGGTCGTTGGTAGCGCCAGGCGGAAAGGATGGGGGCGCCACTCAATTTCCGCTCCGGGGCGCCACAAGGGCGTTGCACCCTCGTATGACATCATGATCTGCGTGCGCAGGAGATCGCGGCGGTAAAGTTTAGCGCCGCCGCAAAATGTCTGGTTAAGTTCGCGAGCGGCGCAAACATCGCTGCGCCCAGGCGCTAGTTGCTTTGCGCCCCATTAGCACCCTCTTAAGGCGCTAACGGGAGGCGCAACCAACTGAATTTTTCCCCCTAAATGTGCCACTAATGAGCTTTATAAACCGACTGTCAATCTATATTGGTTTATGTTTGAATAGAATAGCAACTCAGGATTTTTGTACCAAATCCCTTGATTTTTAAGCGTTTGCCTCTTGATTTATGAGACAGTGGGGTTGGCAATACCGCCCCCGACAGCAGCAACCTCAGGACAGCAAGTGCCGAACATTTACCAGCTTCACCGACCTTCCCGTTAGGCTCAATCTCGGAGCTCAGTCTCACCAGGAATTATCAACGGGGCTTGCGAGCTTGGTCAGTGCTGAGATAGGTAAAGGTGAGAGCACAGGCACAGCACAGCGGTGTCAGAGCACCGAGTGTGAGGACAGAAGCCAACAGACGGACATTAAACAGGAAGCTGGAAATCAAAAGAGGAACCAAAATGGCTGGAAGACATTCAGCAGGTGAGGGAGGGTGTGTGGAGCGATCAGAGGAATGTGGAATGGCTCGTCAAAAGAGGAACACTGGCTGAGAGAACAGTGATCGTGTTCAAATGGAAAAGAAACTTCAGCATTGCCTACTGACAATCTCAGTGAAGCCCCAGCATGGTTCTGGCTAGAGTGGGCCCCGGTGCAGGAGAACAGCTGTACTGGGCAGGGATCACATTGATAAGAAAATAAGAATTAGGAGCAGGAGTCGGCCATATGGCCCCTCGAGCAATAAGATCATGGCTGATCATCGACCTCAACTCCACCTTCCCACCCCATCTCCATATCCCTTGATTCCCCTAGAGTCCAAAAATCTATCGATCTCAGCCTTGAATATACTCAAGGACTGAGCATTCACGGCCCTCTGGGGTAGAGAATTCCAAAGATTCACCACCCTCTGAGTGAAGAAATTCCTCCTCATCTCAGTCTTAAATGGCCTACCCCTTATCCTGAGACTGTGACCCCTAGTTCTAGACACTCCAGCCAGGGAAACAACCTCTCAGCATCTACCCTGTCAATCCCCTTCAGAATCCTGTATGTTTCAATGAGATTGATAGTGAAGTGAGCTGAGCTGTAGCAGTCTGCGTTGCTGTAGGGGTACCTGGGCATGGGAAGAGCCACCACTGGGAACAAAAACAAGAAAAGGTTATTGCTAAACCTTTATAAATCACTGGTAAGGCCTCAGCTGGAGTATTGTGTCCAATTCTCGGCACTGCACTTTAGGAAGGATGTCAAGGCCTTGCAGAGGAGATTGACCAGAATGGTCCCAGGGATGAGGGACTTCAGTTATGTGGCGAGACTGGAGAAGCTGGGGTTGTTCTCCTTAGAGCTGAGAAGGTTGAGCGGAGATTTGATAGAGGTGTTCAAAATCATGAGGGGTTTTGATGGAGTAAATAAGGAGAAACTGTTTCCAGTGGCAGGAGGGTCGGTAACCAGAGGACACAGATTTAAGATAATTGGCAAAAGAACCAGAGGAGGAGATGAGATGAGGAGACACTATTTTACGTAGCGAGTTGCTGTGATCTGGAATGCGCTGCCTGAAAGGGCAGTGGAAGCAGATTCAATAATAACTTTCAAAAGGGAATTGGATAAATACTTGCAGGGGTTGAAATTTGCAGAACTCTGGGGAAAGAGCAGGGGAGTGGGACTAATTGGAGAGCTCGACCAAAGAGCCAGCACAGGCACGATGGGCCGAATGGCCTCCTTCTGTGCTGTATGATTCAATGAGTTTATGATATGGACCCCAATTCTAGAATAAAACACTGCAATGCTTAATCATTCCAAAGACTTTCAATTTCGGGAGCAGAGGTACAGACACAACCCGTCAGAGTTCTGACGAAAGGTCATCGAGCTGAAATGTTAACTCTGTTTCTCTCTCCACAGATGCTGCCTGATCTGCTGAGTATTTCCAGCATTTTCTGTTTTTATTTCAGACACAACTCCTTTTGCTTTCAAAATGATATTTTGCACGATGAATATTGAGTGTTTACAGAATAGCACAGGGTACAAAGGAAGGCCGAGTATTTGTGCTCTCAGTGTGGTGACTGCCAAAGGGTTAATATCCATCGGGGGAGGGAGGAAGAGTGATTACGTAGAAAGATATTCTGGTGACAGAGACGAATGTCTCTCCTGCCCCAGTCCGGTCACAGCGGCCAAACAGCCAGAGGAATGTTGCTATCTTCAAACACAGGCAGGAAGGTATTTAGATAAAAACACACAAAGGGATTTGCTGAGTAATTCTGGGCTGTAAATCTATCAGATCCTGCTCACAAACAGCAGGCACACAGCCATAATAAATCTTTCCGAAATCTGAGTTTGTTAATTCAGCAGCCAGTCGGACAGAATGGACTCTTTATAAACTCACTGAGCTGCGATTGAATTTTCCCCCTCTTCTCAGGTCTCCCCAAACACAAGCCAGACAGCACAGACCCAGACAGCAGAGCCCTGGTCTCTGCTCCGCAAATAAAAATAAAAAAACAGGGAATGCTAGAAGCACGGAGCAGGTCCATCAACATCGAGAGGGAACAGGGCAGGTCAAAGACCAGTGAAGGCCCATTAACCTGCGCTGTTCTATTCCAGACGCTGATGGTTGCTGTGCGCTTCCAGTTTTCCTGTTTCTATTTCAGGCTTCCAGCGTTTGCGGGTTTCTTTTCTCGTTATCTCCAGGGTTAATCTAAAGTTTGATTAAATCAGGAGGCAAGGGAACAGTCGATGCGAATCCTGGGTCAGTTTTATATCAGAGCCTTGAGGTCAGTGAGCGCACTGTGACGACGGGTGATAGTACAGCATGTTTAGCCTGGGCATACAGCTCATAGAAGCCTTTGTAGGCTTTGCTGTCATTGGCAGTTGCCTTGACGGCGGGATCTTGCTGCATGGCCTGGATCCAGTGCCTGAGGGCTGGGGTGGGGTCCAGGAACCTGCACAAACAGGAAGAGAGAGTCAGTGAAAAGCGAGAGAAGCGAATCATTAACCAGCACGGGTCCTGAACAGATCCCAGCTCTGGGTTTTATATACACCCACCCCTCCTCCGTTCCCCAGCCAATAGCAAGGCTCACGCTCAGGCCTCAGCTGCTCTGTAACCGGTCATTGAGAAACATCCATATATAGAATGTACAGCACGGAAACAGGCCATTCGGCCCAACCAGACCGTGCCGGCCTTCACCCTCCACGTGAGCAAATAGTTCTAATCACATTTACCCGCCCTGTTCCCACATCTCTTTATCGCCTTTTCCTTTATCCTCCTCTCCAATCTAATCTTCAATGTTGACACAGTTTCTGCCTCAATCACTAATCCTGGGAGTGAATCCCACAGCCTCACAACTCTCTGTGTGAAGAAGTTTCTCCTGCCCTCTGTTCTAAATCTCTTACATTTAATCTTGTATCTTTGATTCCTCGTCCCAGGCCCCTCGCTGGGATGTGCACCAGTGACCCTTGAATGAACCACACCTCTCACGTGTTTTAGTCCAGGATGTTCTGGCAGTTATTAGTGACCAACTTCTAGTTCTAGCAGTCGTTATTAACTGATCACTAGTGCTAGCAATCGTTATTAACTGATCACTAGTGCTAGCAATCGTTATTAACTGATCACTAGTGCTAGCAATCGTTATTAACTGATCACTAGTTCTAGCAGTCATGAGTGCCTGGTCACTAGGTGTTGTAGACTGCATTGATCCTGTACCGCAGGTACCGATAGCCAGGGTCCCTGTGCGGCTGATGCCCATCAGAACAGGTTAAAGAAGGAGACAGAGGCAGAACCCAGGCCTGGGTATGAGACTCAGTAATGTGTGGTATTTGCTGAACTATGGACTGGCCAGATGGACTCTCCCATTCCTCTGTTATTGAAGCAGCTTCAAAAACAAACAACGAGCATCAAAAGGGTGGAAGTTACAAGCAGCGACGTTCCTCTATGAACATTAAACTCACCGGATCACACTCCTCGCTGCGGAATAAGCGGAGGAGTTTGATACAAGCCCCCCGTTAAACACCTTGGACAGTAAGATCACGGACAGTCATTTCTCACTCGCTGGATTGTCCTGTTGGGATTATGTGAGTCTGGAGTTTTGGGAAGGGCTGTTCCTAGCGCTGGTGTCTCATTGAGGAATAAATCAGAAATCAAAACACTGAGCTCTGTGAGAATCTGCAACTTGGGAGATCTGGGAATTACTGAGACAGGGATTGAACGGTTCCGAGTCTCTGGAGGCTCCCCAGTACCACTGGCCAGGACAGGCACGTGAGCAATGCTTTAACGTCATTCTTGTTTCGATCTTTAAGGGTGAGGCTTCCTCCTTTTACAAAAGTGTTATTTATGCCCTTCCTGCGTCTAAGTTTTGTCCTGTTATGTAGCTGGGAGACCTCCTCCCTGACCCTCCCCTCTCCCCACCCCACCCAGGAACAGCACGGGTTAGATACAGAGTAAAGCTCCCTCTACACTGTCCCATCAAACACTCCCAGGGCAGGTACAGCACGGGTTAGATACAGAGTAAAGCTCCCTCTACACTGTCCCATCAGACTCTCCCAGGGCAGGTACAGCACGGGTTAGATACAGAGTAAAGCTCCCTCTACACTGTCCCATCAAACACTCCCAGGGCAGGTACAGCACAGGTTAGATACAGAGTAATGCTCCCTCTACACCATCAAACACTCTGGGGTGGATTTGACCCACGTTGCAGTAGTGAAAGGCTAGTGTCTGACCAATGCCACCACCCACTCTCTCATTAATGTCATTTTAATATCCCTTACTCACTTGCTCAACGAGAGGGACTCCAGGCGCTCGAACCAGGGCCACAGCATGTAGTCGATCATCGTCACTGAGTCACCACCGAAGAACTGAGTCTTTGGCCTGGCTAAATGCTGCAACAAACCAGAGGTTAGGACAGCGCAGCGAGTGCTACTCCAGGACTACACACGCAAGGAGAATTGGAATGGGACAAGACCAGTGAGTCTTTCCGTGTGACCATGCACAGCCTCCAACGCCAGAACATTTCACGTTTCAACCCTGTAGGCGGTGAGACAGGGCAGGTAAACCATCGACCAGATAATGGAGCAAGTCTCCAGGGCATGAGGCAACCATTCCAATCCCCAGTGCTGAGCCCCTGGCCACTCACCTTCCAAAGGAAACAAGGAAACATGTAATGAGGAAAGGGTGTCAATCCAGCTGCTACCACAGACTCTGTCCAAAGCAGCCCATCGCGGACTCTATCCACCCATTCACTCTCCTGTTTCCCAGAGATAGTCAAGAAAAACTCCCAAATATTCATCAATCCTCACACCTCCACTGTCCAACGCTGGGCTGCTGCCCGCTGCTTCCCACAGTCAGGATCTATTTCTGCAATAATGCGTCGAATTCTTAGAATAAGGCATTTTTCTCCCTTCTCTCTCTGCTGCCTACATTCTCTGTACCACACTGTACTGACTCCTCTCTCATGCCATTTCCTCAGTGATGAAATCGGATTGTACTACAGCTTCAGGCTTCTACAGCTGATGGGGATTAACACTTCAAATACCGTTACAAGCTCCGTACAGCAACTGCAAGCCTTTCACCTTCGGGTGTGCACATTGGCGCTGGTCCAACTCACTGACAAGTTAAGTCCTCTGAAATGTTCGAAAGAGTTGTTATTTGAAGGTGGGACGCTGGCTATTCTCCCTCACCCAGTTCCTTAGCCTGATTGCATCAGGGGGAAATCTCATGTTTTTAGCTGCTTTCGAGGTGTGGGGTGCCTTTGGGAGATGAGCTGCTTTGGAGAGAGTTGGTGATTGGGATATTCCCTGTGGTTTGTTGGGAGGACTAGGTCACATGGCCTCTATGTGTCAGCTGTGGCTCAGTGGTTAGCACTTTTACCTCAGAGTCAGAAGGTCATGGGTTTAAGTTCCACTCCAGACTGACACTTCGGATGAGACGTTAAACCGAGGCCCGTCTGATGTTGAAGATCCCACGGCCATTATTCAAAGAAGAGCAAGGGAGTTCTCCCCGGTGTTTTGGGGTCAATATTTATCGCTCAACCAACATCACTAAATCAGATTATCTGGTCATTATCACATTACTGTTTGTGGGATCTTGCTGTGCACAAATTGGCTGCCGCGTTTCCTACATTACAACAGTGACTACGCTTCAAAAAGTAGTTAATTGGCTGTGAAGCACTTTGGGACGTCCTGAGGTGGTGAAAGATGCTGTAGAAATGCGAGTCTTTCTTCTCATTTATATTTATATTCTACATATCGTCAGCTTGGCTCAGTTGGTGCGATGTTGTCTCTGAGCTCAGGCGTTTGTCAGAAGTGACATTAAAGGGAGACCCCGTTTGCCTGTTCCACTAGTTCAGGGGAACATTAAAGATCCCACGGCAATACTCGCAGAGCCAGTCTCTGCCCCCAATCCCCACACCACCACAATGCACTGTTTGCCCAGTTCCTGCTCCCCAGCCCCACGCCCAGTACGTGATTACGGTGTTTCCTGGATTCCCCCTTTACCTGTTCGAAGTTGTTGAGCTGAGCCTGGAATTCCTCCTCCATTTTAGACGTATCCTCGGATTTTCTCTTTCCCATTGGAATCTTGTACATGTAACCTTGTAGCTGGTGACAGAACAGGTGGAGACATTAACATAAAGTCCTACATAAGAGACCCGGTTGGAAATTGGCTGAGCGGCAGGAGACAGGCAGTAGGGATAATGGGCCGGTACTCAAATTGGCGGGATGTGTCTAGTGGTGTCCCGCAGGGATCTGTGTTGGGGCCTCAACTATTCACAATATTTATTAACGACTTAGATCATGGTATAGAAAGCCATATATCCAAATTTGCCGATGACACAAAGATTGGCGGCATTGTAGGCAGTGTAGATGGAAGCATAAAACTACAAAGGGATATTGATAGATTAAGTGAATGGGCAAAACTGTGGCAAATGGATTTCAATATTAGCAAATGTGAGTTCATCCACTTTGGACCTAAAAAGGATATAACAGGATACTTTCTAAATGGTGAAAAGCTGAAAACAGTGGATGTCCAAAGAGACTTGGGGGTCCAGGTACATAGATCATTAAAATATCATGGACAGGTACAGAAAATAATCAAAAAGGCTAATGGGATGCTGGTCTTTATATCTAGAGGACTAGAACACAAGGGGGTAGAAGTCATGCTGCAGCTGTACAAAACCCTGGTTAAACCACACCTGGAGCACTGTGAGCAGTTCTAGGCACCACACCTTAGGAAGGATATATTGGCCTTGGAGAGAGTGCAGTGTAGGTTTACCAGAATGATACCCGGACTTCAAGGGTTAAGTTACGAGGAGAGATTACACAAATTAGGGTTGTATTCCCTAGAATTTAGAAGGTTAAGGGGTAACCTGATCAAAGTTTTCAAGATATTAAGGGGAACAGAGAGGGTAGAGAGAAACTATTTCTGCTAGTTGGGGAGTCTAGGACTAGGGGGCATAGTCTAAAAATTAGAGCCAGACCTTTCAGGAGTGAAATTAGGAAACACTTCTACACACAGGCCGCGATTTTGTCAGCGGTGTCGGGATGGGTGCGGGACAGCTGGTTTCCGGGTTCCAGTCCCGCCCCCAGCTGCCTCCGCTCCACAGACGTGATTTTCCCTTGATTGACCTTGTTAAGCCCCGCCCTGCGGGCTTACCGGCCAATTAACAGGAAGCGGGTCCGATGATGTCATTTGACCATGCACAATTTTATTTTGACAGTTGATTTCTCAGTGTTTGACAGCATTAAGGTGCTGAAAACACTGGCAATCACTGCACAAAGGTGAACTCTTGCACCCAGGCTCTCCAATGACTCCCTCCATATGCTGGAATAGATGGCAGCTGCAGGTGAGATGGCAGAAGTGATCTGTCACTGGTGAGAGAGGTTCTCCCAATGAGGTGGCACTGGACATATAGTTGGATTTAAAAACTTGTAAGCTAAAGAAATCTGTAAATGTTTTAAAAATGCAGTAACCAACATTTTCTTTGCTCTGAAACTCACCATGTGCAACATTGGATCCTTCACACCACCTCTGCAGCTGTCATCTTTTCACAAACATTACACCAGACTCACAACACACCACACTTACCTGGCGTGGTGTCCGGACATCGGGAAACCCGACGCAGAAGCGGGAAAATCCAAAAACAGGCTGAAAACTTCTGAAAAGTACCTGTTAGTAGGCAGGTAATTGCCTTTAGTCCGTTTCCCGCCGCTAGGTATCGGGTCCATTCGCAAATCGGGGACCCGGCACTTGGGAAAGCTGTTTGAAGGCGGGTTGACAGCAGGTTCGTGACCCGCCGTCAATCAATAGCACTTTAACCTCTGACCCGCCTCTCTGAGCGCCGGCAAAATCGCAGCCAAAGGGTGGAAGAAGTTTGGAACTCTCTTCCGAAAACGGCAATTGATGACAGATCAATTGTTCATTTTAAATCTGAGATTGATAGCTTTTTGCTAACCAAAGGTATTAAAGGACATGGGCCAAAGAGTTAGGTCGCAGATCAGCCATGATCTCACTGAATGGCAGAATAGGCTCGAGGGGCTGAATGGCCTCCTGCTGTTCCTATGTCACTGCAGGAGGTCGTTCAGTGCTGAAGTAATACTTAGCATCATGGCTCAGCATACTGTCCACACATACCCGCTCACCAGCACTGTTTAAAACCAGAGTTTCAATGAATGTGTGGAGCAGGCTGCGTGCTGTCTGTACGAGCAGCTTGTACAGTCATCAACTGCAAAGTTCAAGGTGTCAACTGTGGCTCAGTGGGTATCACTCTCGCCTCGGAGTCAGAAGGTCGTGGGTTCAAGTCCCACTCCAGAGACTTGAGCCCACAATCCAGGCTGACTGACTACTGAGGGAGTGCTGCACTGTCGGAGGTGCCGTCCATCAGATGAGACATTAAACTGAGTCTGCCTCTCAGGCAGAAGATCCCATGGCACTATTTCAAAGAAGGGCAGTGGAGTTTTCCCCCAGTGTCCTGACCAATATTTATCCCTCAACCAACATCAATAAAACAGAGTCAGCTCATGACTGTTTGTGGGATCTTGCTGTTCACAAATTGGCTGCTGCGTTTGCCTACAAAACACCAGTGGCAAAGTATTTCATTGGCTGTGAAGCACTTTGGGATGTCCTGAGGACATGCAAGGGGGGTTGGATAAATGCAAGTTCTTCCTTCCTTCCTTCACTGTCAGGCAGGTTGAGCGAGATGGAATACAGGTACTTTAAAACACATTGCTGACTAAAAGGAAAGAGAAAGTGAGTGGAGAAACTGGCCAGGGATGTTGTGCTGGAGATGAAAATGATGGGATCTATCTCAGGATGATGTAGCGTGACAATCCACCAATAGACAGACGAGGGCCCAGCTACAGGAAGGACCCGAGCTGGATAAAGGTTGCACTGTGACCTCAGCCAGTTGTGGCAATGCCACAGGTGGCAGAAGTGTGGAACTCTCCCCCACAAAAAGCAGTAGGTGCCAGCTCAATTAATAATTGTAACTCTGAGGTCGATTGATATTTGTTAGTCACGGGATAGGGAGCCAAGGCGGGTGGATGGAGTTAGGATACAGATCAGCCATGATCTCATTGAATACTGGAACAGGCTCGAGGGGCTGAATGGCCTCCTCCTGTTCCTCTGTTCCGATGTAACTGGTCTCAGTGTGTCTGGGCTAGGGAAGGGTTAGAAGAAATGTTTCTTGCTGGAGGTCGCAGGTGTGTGGCCATCAGCTCAGGACAGGACCAGGCAAAGTCCCCCATGGTCAAATACTCCGCCAACATTCACGGGCCAGACTGCGAGGTGAAGATTAGCCACACGTGAGGTAGCAGAGGGCGGGCAGTGGGGGGAAACCCTTACCCAGCACGGACTGAGCATCTTTCACCAGCGAGAAACGTGCAGGAGTGGAGCTGTCCACCTGCTGGAGACCATGGCCATCTCCCTCACTTCCTGCCAGCTTCATCCGTACACATTACATTTTGCCTCTCTCCTTTGGACCTGTTATCTCCCCCATTGGGCTTTCCGCTGCCTTATTGCGATGCTCTTTGTAAATCACCCAGCACTATTTTAAAAAAACCATCCCCAGTTAAACTCATCGCCTGCTCTTTGTATCAATACCCAACATTTCAACTGGCCACCACTGGCCGTCGTTCTCTCCTCCCTTCTGTGTTCTGATCGATCTTAAAGAGGCATCGCCTACCTTCCTCTCTCAGTTCCGACCAAGGTTCTTGTAAGGAGGCACAGGTGAGAAAGGGTAAAGGGCGAGGATACTGACTCCAGCACACAGTGGACTAGCAATGAGTTTAGACCAGTTTTGAAGCACCAAGTGAGAACGATCCCAGCACCAGAAGACACCGGAACCGCTGGATGAAAAAAGACCACAGTCTATCGAGTTCACCATCTACCATCCTGGGAGTCACATGATACAACGAGAATGGAGTTGTTGACTGATCACAGCAATCAATCTCAATCAATGGGCTGGATTTTGTGAATGGAGACTGCTGTTTGTCGTGTCAATGTCCCGCCTCCATCCTCGCCTGACCAACCAGAGGGATTTTCCCCTGATTGAGCTTGTTAAGCCCGCCCTGCAGGCTCAGCAGGCCAATTAGGGAGAAAGTCACTGACAGAGCACGTCAACGTCAGACGTGCTATCTGTCAAGACTTCTTGAAAGAAGAAATGTCAGCGTTTGACAGCTCTGTGAAGCTGTCAAACACTGACATTCTCTTTAGTTTGATCAGACCTTGTGTTCAGGACTCATCAAACCTTTCAACTTTGTAAATTTCACATGGCTGTTGGGTCGGAGGTTCCAACAGCCAATCTGTGAAATTGACAAGGAGAATGTCGGCTCTCCCCATCCAGCGCGGCTGAAGGCTGTAGGAAGAAAACAAGGTAAGTGAACATTTTTTTACACTTATCACTCGCCTTACATATTTACCACTCCACACTTGTGCCCATCACTCACCTCTACACCTTACTTCCAGGTGCCTCCAACCGCCGCAGACCTCCTTCACGTCTCCTCCAACCCGGCGGGGTTCTCCGAGGTCGGGAAGCCTTCACCGGTGAAGGTAAAATGGCACTAATCCTTTTTTCTGCCTGTTAACTACCTGTTAACAGGCAGTTAAAAGGATTAAATGCCTTTCCCGCCTCCAGGAGACGGGACCCGAAGCTGCACATCTTCCCGCCTCCTGGCAAAAGGGCACGGAGGTGGGATGGGGGCGGGTTTGCCATCCGCCCCCACTTTCTGCGATTTCACCGGCTGTCCCGCCTCCATGCCCGCCTCCTCGGGGCTTGGAAAATCCAGCCCAATGAGTCTACAACAGAAATATTTTCTGGGCTATGGGGAAAGAGTAAGGGAGTGGAATTAATTGAGTAGCTCTTTCAAAGAGCCGGCACAGGCATGATGGGCTGAATGTGCTGCGTGATTCTATGATCTGACTGAAGGCAATTGCCCCCTTTACCCCTCCCCCCGCCCCCGATTCCACCCATGGTTGAATGGCCTGCCACACACGGTCTAATAAATGTATCCGCTCCCTGTGGTACCTTATTGAAATGTTCCAACAGCATCTTCTGTTTGGCCTTCTCGTAGGGCTCCGTGGGCAGGAGCCGTCTCGCAGGGTAGCTCTCATCCAGAAACTCGCACGTGATTGCAGACTCGTAGATCAGCTGACTCTGGCGGGTCTCCAGTACTGGCACCAAACCAAGGGGATTCTTCTCAAAGAACCAATCAGGCTTGTTCAACAGATTGATGTTGACTGTTTCATACCTTAAAGAGAATGGATTTGGAGTTGAAGGCCCAATACCATCAAAAGATACACACAACTGGATTGCCAAACTGGGGAAAGAATGCGTCATGCAAGCATTCAGCGTAAGCAAGACCGCTTCAATGGGGCAAAACCAGGAATAAACCTCACTGGACACACTTTATGGGTCCAGATATTTACAGTGAGAAACTGGTGCTTATTAACTGGACCAGAGCAAGGCTTCCTGGGCATCAGGGATGACCATAAGCTATGGTCTTTAAGCTGTTAATAAAGCTGATTGTGTATTTAAAATTTTCATCCTTGTTTTCAAATTCCTCCATGGCCTCGCCCCTCGCTATCTCTGTAAACTCCTCCAGCCCTACAAGCCTCCGAGAACTCTGCGCTCCTTTCTGGCATCTAACCTAATTCTTTATCTCATTTTTTAGTCTATTCATTCTTGGGATTGTGGGCGTCGCTGGCAATGCCAGCATTTTTTGCCCATCCCTAGTTGACCTGAGGTCTCGGGGAGGGAGGTGCTGTTGAAGTAAACTTGGCGAGTTGCGCATTGCATCCCATAGACAGTGCATACTGCAGCCACGGACTGCAGTGGGGGAGGGGTGGATACGGAGTGCAGGAGCAGGGGCATCAATCAAGGGAACGGCTCTGCCCTGGATGGTGGCAAGCTTCTCGAGTGTTGTTGCGGCTGCTCCCCTCCAGGTGAGTGGTGAATATTCCAGCATACTCCTGACTTGAGCCTTGCAGATGGTGCAAATGATTTTGAGGGGTCAGGCAAGCAACTCATCGCAGAGACCCCAGCCTCCACCTGCTCTTGTAGCCATGGTATTGATATGGCTGGTCCATTAAGCTTCCAGTCACCGGTGAACCACAGAATGTTAATTGTGGAGGACTCGGCATGGCACAACGCCTCAATTTTAAAATTCTCATCCTTGTTTTCAAATCGCTCCATGGGCCTCGCCCCTCCCTATCTCTGTAACCTCTTCTAGCCCTACAACCCTCCGAGATATCTGCACTCCTCCAATTCTGGCCTCTTGCTCATCCCCGATTTCCATCGCTCCACCATGCTGAAGATGTTTAGACTAAGGACACTGCTTAAGGGCCAGGTAATTGCATGAATTCACTGGGTTCCAGGCTCTGCCAGACCAACAGAGAACTTTAGCAAGTTGGGAACGTCATAATATACTAACGAGGAAGGATTCCAGATTAATTTCCCTCTATCCTGGCTCCCTTGATGATTCAGTGAGTAGCCGAGCCATATTTGGGCAAAGGTAGTGTGGTCATGGTCCTGGATTAGTTCAGGACACTGATTGCTGTCCAAGAATGACCTCCCACATTGATTAGGGTGTCTGTTTGCAGAGTTACCTGGAGCCCAATAGAAAGAATCCCAGCCCCCAGTGACAGGTCCACCCATCTGGGTCCCATTAATGGGCCAGGTTGGTGGGACAATCCAAGGTGGCCTGGAGAGCTGCAGACTAGCCTGGCTCAGGACTCGGATCAGCGAGTCTGCCAAGACTGTGGCAAGTACCCCCGCATTACCTCAGACAGAGCTTTGAGAAACATTCACCTTACTTGATTCCCTTGGCTTCGAGGACCAGGCGAGTGCGGTGGGCGAAAGGACAGAATTTCATGCTGTACAGGCGGATCATTCCCTCAGGCACAGGGCCTGGGGCAGGGCTTCCTGTGAAAGAAGAGGCAAACAATCATTTGTCAGGAAAAAATGGACATTAAACTTGAAACATCCAGGGATAGTGCAACAAATAGTGAGGAAACTGGCATAGTACTGGGGCACTGGGCAACACCTGTGAACCCAGAGTCTGGGTGGCCATGGGTTACTGAGCAGGGTGGAGTCTGGCAACGGAACCAGGATCAGCAGCAAGTGAGCTGTGCCGTGATATGCAGCACGGATTTGTTAAAGGACAGTCGTGTTTGACTAACATGATTTGAGCTATTTGATGAAGTAATGGAGGAGGTTGATGAGGGTAGTGTGGTTGATGTTGTGCATATGGACTTTCAAAAGGCGTTTGATAAAGTACCACATAATAGACTAGTTAGCAAAATTAAAGCTCATGGGATTAACGGAGCAGTGGCTGCATGGATACAAAATTGGCTAAGAGACAGAAAATAGGCAGTAGCAGTGAAGGGTGGTTTTTCAGACTGGAGGGAAGTATACAGTGGTGTTCCCCAGGGTCAGGCTAGGGACCACTGCTCTTTTTGATAAATATTAATGACTTAGACTTAGGTACCGGGTATCATTTCAAAGTTTGCAGATGTCACGAAACTCGGAAATGA
>JASTWF010000043.1:955114-970114 GCA_030390025.1 Squalus acanthias
ATGAAGGGTCACCAACCGGAAACGTTAACTCTGTTTCTCTCTCCACGGATGCTGCCTGACCTGCTGAGTATTTCCAGCATTTTCTGTTTTTGTTTCTGATTTAAATAATCTCGGCGTGCACTCCTGCCGCCAGCACACCCACCTTCGCCAATATGGCGGTCGTCGTAGATCCGGCGGGAAATGTGCGCGCGCTTCCTGCCCGTAATATTGGGAGCCAAGTTGGCCGGTTAGCGCCTGAATTTCTAGGCCCACATGTCTCTCTCTCTCCCTCCGACATAGATCTCTATCTATATCTGTCTCTCCGCACATATCACACTCTCCCATAATATTTATCAATCACGCTCATACTTATCTCTCCATCTCTTCCCCAAATGTATCTATCACTTTCCTCCATACAGATATCTCTATTTCCCCCTGATATCTCTATCTTTCATCCCCCCTCCATAAATCTCCCCATAATATCTCTACTGCATGGGAACGGTAGCATAGTGGTAATGTCACTGGGTTAGTAATCCAAAGGCCTAGACTAATGATCCAGAGACGTGAGTTCAAATCCCACCACGGCAGCTGGGGAATTTAAATTCAGTTAATTAAATAGATCAGGAATTTAAAAAGAAAAGCTAGTAATAGTAACCATGAAACTACCAATATTATTTGGAGGCATTTATCTTGTAGTCTTTTCTGATCTCCCATTGTAAGATTTTTTTTCATCCCTCCACACCTGATAATACCCAGTCCTTGTGCCCAGTCCTTGCAAGGTATGGATCCAGGGATACTGGGCACCATCCAACACCTCACCCACGTGGTCATTGTTCCTGTGTGACCCGAGGCGGTGAGTGTTTCCACGGAACGATGTAATCCTGGCCTGATCTAGAAGCATAGAAGATAGGAGCAGGAGTAGGCCATTCGGTCCCTCGAGCCTGCTCCGCCATTTAATGAGATCATGGCTGATCATCCAAACTCAGTACGATAGCAAAATACTGCGGATGCTGGAAATCCGAAATAACAACAGAAAACGCTGGAAAAACTCAGCAGGCCAGGCAGCATCCGTGGAGAGAGAAACAGAGTTAACGTTTCAGGTCGAAGACCCTTCGTCAGAACATGGAAAAAAGCAGGAAATGAAATAGATTTTAAAGCAAGTATAATGCTGGGAAAAGTGGGAGGGGGATGAAAGAACAAAAGGGAAGGTCAGTGGTAGGATAGAAGGCAGGAGAGATTAAGAGACATTGAGAGACATTAAGAGATATTCAAGGCGAGAGGAGGTGGTGATGTGACAGGTTGAGGCTAGATGAAGTGTGAAATGTGCTGGCGGAATGAAGGACAGCTGCCAGCTTCAGGGAGGGAAAAAAAAAAGGGGCCAAATAAAAGGGTGGATGAAAAAATAAAATATATATATAAATGTGATAGGGGCCGTGGTCATGATCTGAAATTGTTGAACTCTATGTTGAGTCCAGAGGGCTGGAGCGTGCCTAAACGAAAGATGAGGTGCTGTTCCTCGAGCTTACGCTGAGCTTCCGTGGAACAATGCAAGAGGCCGAGGACGGTGAGGTCAGAGTGGGAGTGGAGCGGAGAATTAAAGTGACAGGCCACCGGGAGCTCGGGGACCCCCTTACGGACTGAACGGAGGTGTTCCGCAAAGCGGTCACCCAATCTGCGTTTGGTCTCCCCAATGTAGAGGAGACCACATCGTGAGCAGCGAATACAGTATACTAGATTGCAGGAATCGCTGCACTCCCTCCATGGCAAGAACATCCTTCCTCAGATAAGGCAACCAAAACTGCACACAATACTCAAGGTGTGGTCTCACCAAGGCCTTGTACAACTGCAGCAAGACATCCTTGCTCCTGTAGTCGAATCCTCTCGCAAATTCAGTACCATGTCCCTGCTTTCTCCCCATATCCCTTGATCCCTTTAGCCTTAAGAAATATATCTATCTCCTTCTTGAATATATTTAATGAATTGGCCTCAACTGCCTTCTGTGGTAGAGAATTCCACAGGTTCACCACTCTCTGGGTGAAGAAATTCCTCCTCATCTCAGTCCTAAATGGCTTACCCCTTATCCTTAGACTGTGACCTCTGGTTCTGGACTCCCCCGCCATCGGGAACATCCTTCCTGCATCTAGTCTGTCCAGTCCTGTTAGAATTTTATAAGTTTCAATGAGATCCCCTCTCATTCTTCTAAACTCCAGCGAATATAAGCCTAATCGACCCAATCTCTCTTCATACGTCATTCCTGCCATCCCAGGTATCAGTCTGGTAAATCTTCGCTGCATTCCCTCCATGGCAAGAACATCCTTCCTCAGATAAGGCGACCAAAACTGCACACAATACTCAAGGTGTGGTCTCACCAAGGCCTTGTACAACTGCAGCAAGACATCCTTGCTCCTGTACTCGAATCCTCTCGCTATGAAGGCCAACATACCATTTGCCTTCTTAACCGCCTGCTGCACCTGCATGCTTCACAAGGTACACAAGGACTCCCAGATCTCGTTGCACTTCCCGTTTTCCCAATCTATTGCCGTTCAGATAATAATCTGTCTTCCTGTTTTTGCCACCAAAGTGGATAACCTCGCATTTATCCACATTATACTGCATCTGCCATGCATCTGCCCAATCACCCAACCTGTCCAAATCATACTGGAGTTTCTCTGCATCCTCCTCACAGTACACACGCCCACCCAGCTTTGTGTCGTCTGCAAACATAGAGATATTACATCTAGTTCCCTCGTCTAGATCATTAATATATATTGTGAATAACTGGGGTCCCAGCACTGATCCCTGCGGTATCCCACTAGTCACTGCCTGCCACTCGGAAAAAGACCCGTTTATTCCAACTCTTTGCTTCCTGTCTGCCAACCAGTTCTCTATCCAAATCAGTACCTTACCCCCAATCCCATGTGCTTTAACTTTGCACGCTAATCTCTTATGCGGGACCTTATCGAAAGCCTTCTGAAAGTCCAAATACACCACATCCACTGTTTCTCCCTTATCTATTCTTCAAGTTACATCCGCAAAAAATTCCAGTAGATTAGTCAGGCATGATTTACCTTTTGTAAATCCATGTTGACTTTGTCCGATCCTGTCACTGTTTTCCAAGTGCTCTGCTATTACATCTTTTAAAATGGACTCTAGCATTTTGCCCACTACCGATGTCAGGCTTACCGGTCTATAATTCCCCGTTTTTTCTCTACCACCTTTTTTAAATAGTGGGGTTACATTAGCTACCCTCCAATCCATGGGAACTGTTCCAGAGTCTATAGAATTTTGAAACTTGTCACCCAACTTCAAGCACATGCACTTTCCAGCGGGGGTGAATGGGTGGGACTGCACTCGCCTGGTTCCATTCTTATCTATCTAATTGTAGCCAGAGAATCACCTGCAACGGTTTCTCTTCCCGCTCCCGCATCGTTACCTCTGGTGTACCCCAAGGATCTATCCTTGGCCCCCTCCTATTTCTCATCTACATGTTGCCCCTTGGCAACATCATCCAAAAAGGGGCACAGTAGCACAGTGGTTATGTTACTGGACGAATAATCCTAGAGGCCTGGACTAATGATCCAAGATATGTGAATTCAAATCCCACCATAACAGCTGGGGAATTTAAATTCAGTTAATTACATAAATCTGGAATAAAAAGCTAGTTTCAGTAATGGTAACCATGAAACTACCGGATTCTAGTAAAAACCCATCTGGTTCACTAATGTCCTTCAGGGAAGGAAAACTGACGTTCTTACCCGGTCTGGCCTATATGTGACTCCAGACCCACAGCAATGTGGTTGACTCTTAACTACCCTCTGAAATGGCCTAGCAAGCCACTCAGTTGTAACTAACCGCTACGAAACAAAATAATAAGAATGAAACCGGACGGACCACCCGGCATTGACCTTGGCACCGGCTATGGACACGGCAACGGCACACCCAGCCCAGTCGACCCTGCAAAGTCCTCCTCACCAACATCTGGGGACTTGTGCCAAAACTGGGAGAGCTGTCCCACAGACTAGTCAAGCAACAACCTGACATGGTCATACTCACAGAACCATACCTTTCAGCCAATGTCCCGAACTCCCCCTCCATCACCATCCCTGGGTATGTCCTGTCCCACCGGCAGGACAGACCCACCAGGGGTGGCAGCACAGTGGTATACAGTTGGGAAGGAGTCGCCCTGGGAGTCCTCAACATTGACTCCGGACCCCATGAAATCTCATGGCTTCAGGCCAAGCATGGGCAAAGAAACCTCCTGCTGATTACCACCTACTGCCCTCCCTCAGCTGATGAATCACTACTCCTCCATGTTGAACACCACTTGGAAAGAAGCACTGAGAGTAGCAACGGCACAGAATGTACTCTGGGTGGGGGACTTCAATGTCCATCACCAAGAGTGGCTCGGTAGTACCATTGCTGGCCGAGTCCTGAAGGACATAACTGCCAGTCTGGGCCTGCAACAGGTGGTGACTGAACCAACACGAGCGAAAAACCTATTTGACCTCGTCCTCACCAATCTACCTGTCATTGGCAGCAGTGACCACCGCACAGTCATTGTGGAGACGAAGTCCCATCTTCACACTGAGGACATCCTCCATCGTGTTGTGTGGCACTACCACCGTGCTAAATGGGATAGATTCAGAACAGATCTAGCAGCTCAAAACTGGGCATCCATGAGGCGCTGTGGGGCAGCAGCAGAATTGTATTCCACCACAATCTGTAACCTCATGGCCCATCATATCCCTCACTCTACCATTACCACCAACCCTGGTTCAACAACGAGTGTAGAAGAGCATGCCAGGAGCAGCACCAGGCGTACCTAAAAATGAGGTGCCAACCTGGGGAAGCTGCAACACAGGACTACATACATGCTAAAAAGCGGAAGCAGCATGCTATAGACAGGGCTAAGCGATCCCACAATCAACGGATCAGATCAAAGCTCTGCAGTCCTGCCACATCCAGTCGTGAATGGTGGTGGACCATTAAACAACTAACAGGAGGAGGAGGTGGCTCCAAGAATATCCCCATTCTCAATGATGGTGGAGCCCAGCACGTGAGTGCAAAAGACAAGGCTGAAGCGCTTGCAACCAACTTCAGCCAGAAGTGCCGAGTGGATGATCCATATCGGCCTACTCCCGAGGTCCCCACCATCACAGAAGCCAGTCTTCAGCCAAATCGATTCACTCCACGTGAATTCAAGAAACGGCTAAGCGCACTGGATACAGCAAAGGCTATGGGCCCCGACAACATCCCAGCTATCGTGCTGAAGACTTGTGCTCCAGAACTAGCCGTGCCTCTAGCCAAGCTGTTCCAGTACAGCTACAACACTGGCATCTATCCGACAATGTGGAAAATTGCCCAGGTATGTCCTGTCCACAAAAAGCAGGACAAATCCCAACCGCCCAATTACCGCCCCATCAGTCTACTCTCAATCATCAGCAAAGTGATGGAAGGTGTCATCGACAGTGCTATCAAGCGGCACTTACTCACCAATAACCTGCTCACTGATGCCCAGTTTGGGTTCCACCAAGACCACTCAGCTCCTGACCTCATTACAGCCTTGGTCCAAACATGGACAAAGGAGCTGAATTCCAGAGGTGAGGTGAGAGTGACTGCCCTTGATATCAAGGCAGAATTTGACTGAGTCTGGCATCAAGGAGCCCTAGTAAAACTGAAGTCAGTGGGAATCAGGGGGAAAACGCTCCACTGGCTGGAGTCATACCTAGCACAAAGGAAGATGATTGTGGTGGTTGAAGGTCAATCATCACAGCCCCAGGACATCGCTGCAGGAGTTCCTCAGGGCAGTGTCCTAGGCCCAACCATCTTCAGCTGCTTCATCAATGACCTTCCCTCCAACATAAGGTCAGAAATGGGGTTGGCTTGGGCTGATAAGTGGCAGGTAACATTCGCACCACAGAAGTGCCAGGCAATGACTATCTCCAACAAGCGAGAGTTTAACCACCTCCCCTTGACATTCAATGACATTACCATCGCCAAATCCCCCACTATCAACATCCTGGGGGTCACCATTAACCAGAAACTTAACTGGACCAGCCACATAAATACTGTGCCAGCAAGAGCAGGTCAGAGGCTAGGTATTCTGCGGCGAGTGTCTCACCTCCTGGCTCCGCAAAGCCTTTCCACCATCTACAAGGCAGAAGTAAGGAGTGTGATGGAATACTCTCCCCTTGCCTGGATGAGTGCAGCTCCAACAACACTCAAGAAGCTCGACACCATCCAGGACAAAGCAGCCCGCTTGATTGGCACCCAATCCACCACCTTAAACATTTACTCTCTCCACCACCGGCGTACCGTGGCTGCAGTGTTCACCATCTACAAGATGCACTGCAGCAACTCGCCAAGGCTTCTTCGGCAGCACCTCCCAAACCCGCGACCTCTTCCACCTCGAAGAACAAGGGCAGCAGACGCATGGGAACACCACCACCTCCAAGTTCCCCTCCAAGTCACACACCATCCTGACTTAGAAATATATCGCCGATCCTTCATCGTCGCTGGGTCAAAATCCTGGAACTCCCTCCCTAACAGCACTGTGGGAGTACCATCACCACACGGACTGCAGCGGTTCAAGAAGGTGGCTCACCACCACCTTCTCAAGGGCAACTAGGGATGGGCAATAAATGCTGGCATTCCCAGCGACGCCCAGATCCCATAAACGAATAAAAAAAAACAAAAAAACATATAACTATTCTCACCTCACAGGCAGCTCTGTTTCATTATATCGATCTATATTTCCCCATCCATATCTATAATTCTCTCTCTCTCCCTGTGTTTATCTCTCTCTCCCACTGCTTATTTCTTTCTCTCTGTTAACTATTAAATGTTGGTGTTCAAAGCGATTTGGGTGTCCTCGTACACAGAGTTAGCATACAGGTACAGCAAGCAATTAGGAAGGCAAATGGCATTTTGGCCTTTATGGCAAGGGGGTTGGAGTACAAGAGTAAGGAAGTCTTGCTACAATTGCACAGGGCCCTGGTGAGACCACACTTGGAGTACTGTGTACAGTTTTGGTCTCCTTATCTAAGGAAGGATATACTTGCCTTGGAGGTGGTGCAACGAAGGTTCACTAGATTGATTCCTGGGATGAGAGGGTTGTCCTATGAGGAGGGATTGTGTAGATTGGGCCTATACTCTCTAGAGTTTAGAAGGATGCGAGGTGATCTCATTGAAACATGCAAGATTCTGAGGGGGATTGACAGGGTAGATGCTGAGAGGTTGTTTCCCCTGACTAGAACCAGGGGTCACAGTCTCAGAATAAGGGGTCGGCCATTTAGGACTGAGATGAGGAGGAATTTCTTCACTCAGAGGGTGGTGAATCTTTGGAATTCTCTACCCCAGAGGGCAGTGGAGGCTCAGTCGTTGAGTATATTCAAGACAGAGATCGATAGATTTTTGCGGCTAAAAAATGGATATAGCCAAGAAAGTGGCAGTGTTAAGATTAAATGAGGTTAAGCTGCGCCACTGGAAAATGGTCTAGTTAAGATGCAAAATTTGTCTTCACTCTTCATTAACATGATTTTAGTCCTGACTCAGCGCTAAAGCTGCTGCTCATTGATGTTATACTGAACAGGTGGACCAATATTGGTGGCGGTCTAATTCAGTCATGATCGCCACCGGCTTTTTGCACTAGGTAGTGATGGCAGAACATAGACGGAGTGAGAGAGCCCGTAGGTTCTCTGATGAAGCTCTCGAGGCATTGGTCTCCGTGGTGGAGAGGAGGAGGGCAGTGCTATACCCGCAAACAGGCAGAAGGCTCTCGCCACACACATCCAGGACCATGTGGCGTGAGATCGCAGAGCCACCCAAGCTCTGACTGCTGCCATCGTGGCTGGGTTGCCCATCGTCGACCAGGGCTTGCAGGGTGTCGCAGCAGGCCACAATCTGTGCTGCAACAGACTGCTGGGAGTGCTGAGGCTCCGCCCCGGGGGAGTGACAGTGGGTCAGTGGAGCAGGATCCTGCTGGGAGTGCTGAGGCTCCGCCCCGGGGGAGTGACAGTGGGTCAGTGGAGCAGGATCCTGCTGGGAGTGCTGAGGCTCCGCCCCGGGGGAGTGACAGTGGGTCAGTGGAGCAGGATCCTGCTGGGAGTGCTGAGGCTCCGCCCCGGGGGAGTGACAGTGGGTCAGTGGAGCAGGATCCTGCTGTCCTCTCTCAGGATGACAGTATTCCTGTTCCCACTGCTGCCACTCTGCCATTGCCCTTACCGCTGCCTATTAGCCAGCCAGCCCAGACTGCTGCCGCCCATGCCGAGGTGGTGCAGTGTACAGTCGGCCCTTCCAGGCCCAGAGCTGCTCAAGGTCGTCCTGCAAGGCCATCTCCAGTCTTCCTCACTGAAAGTCAGCAGCTTTCCACCAGCCATGCTGCAGCCACTGGGGGAGCACTTCGTAGGAGCACTAGAATAGGAAAAACCACACGAAAGGCAGACACTAAGGGATTGCACCAGGGTGAGTAGTTAATAGTATAATTGTAAATATGAGTCTTGTGATTATTGATAAATGTATTAATTTTGTTTGGAATATTTTGTGGGGTGTCTCATTACATCTTTGTGCCCAGGAGAGCGATGTGATATTCCATGACACAGGGATGGTATGATGGGGATGTGGTGTGCAACGGGGATCTGGGGTTTCATTAATTCGTATCGGAGTTTGATGAGCTGTTCATAGACAGCCTGTCCGAAAGGACAAATGAGTGCCTCCCTCCTCCCTCCCTCCTCATCCTCTTGCTCCTCGTCCTCCTCATTGTAGCCAGTCCTGCAGCAAGAACGCACTTAACTTAATGCGTGAGGTCTTGGTTCAGCAGGAACAGGAGAAGTTCAGCCTCTGCACCGAACGACTTCTCATCCTCGGTGATTTCAACCTCCATCTCAATTCATCATTCTCTCTCTCCTCTGAGTTCACTAGCCTCCTATCCTCCCTTAATCTCTCCCTCCATGTAAACTCCCCAACCCTTATTCACGGCCACCCCCTCGATCTTGCCATCTCTCGTGGCCTCGCTACTCCCATCATGTCAATTGCAGATAAGGCCATCTCTGACCATTTCCTCGTATCGCTCTCCACCCACATCCCCCTTCCACCCACCCCCCCAACCCTACTTCTGTGTCCGCCCCTGGAAAAAACTCTCTCCCAACTCTCTTACAACTGCACTTATGAAATCCCAACTGTCCAGCCTCTGGCCCTCCATTCACCATGACATTTCTGCAGCTACCGATCTGCTCAACCACATCCTCACCACTATCTTTGATGCCCTAGTCCCTACTAAAACAATTACGCTCTCTCACCCTGGCCGTTCCCGCTGGTACGGCTCTCATCTTCGCTCCCTTAAGTCCAAGGGGCGCAGACTTGAACAGATATGGCGGACAACTGGTTTAGCCATTCACCGCCAGATCTGGCTGGACCACATAAAGCATTATCGGGTCCTGCTCTTGTCTGCCAAAATTGCTCACTATCATTCTGGAATGCAAAGATAAACCCCGGCTCCTATTCTCCACTGCTAACCGTCTTCTTAAACCCCTCTCCCATGTCTCCTCCACCCTCACCTCCGATAACAAGTGTGAGGAGCTCATGGACTTCTTTGTCTCTAAGATTGAGACCATCCGTTCAGCTGCCTCTGCCACTTCCTTTCCTTCCCCTAGCCCACTGGGCCAAACTTCCTCCAAGGTTCCCCCCTGCCCTAGCCCTGAACTCACATCTTTCTCCAGTTTCTCTCCGATCTCCCATCATGATCTCTCTGCGCTCATCTTGTCTATGAGACCCACCGCCTGCTCCCTCGATCCTATTCCCACCAAACTGCTGACCACCCAACTTCCTTTTCTGGTTCCCATGTTAGCTGATATTGTTAACGGTTCTCTCTCCTCAGGTACTGTCCCCTTCCCCTTCAAATCTGCCATCATCACTCCTCTCCTCAAAAAACAAACCTTGATCCCTCCGTCCTTGCAAACTACCACCCCATCTCCAACCTCCCTTTTCTCTCTAAAGTCCTTGAACGTGTTGTCGCCTCCCAAATCCGTGCCCATCTTTCCCGCAATTCCATGTTTGAATCCCTCCAATCAGGTTTCCGCCCTTGCCACAGTACCGAAACGGCTCTCATCAAAGTCACAAATGACATCCTTTGTGACTGTGACAAAGGTAAACTATCCCTCCTCGTCCTTCTTGACTTGTCTGCAGCATTTGACACGGTTGACCACTCCATCCTTCTCCAACGCCTCTCCACCGTCGTCCAGCTGGGTGGGACTGCACTCGCCTGGTTCCATTCTTATCTATCTAATCGTAACCAGAGAATCACCTGCAACAGTTTCTCCTCCCGCTCCCGCATCATTACCTTTGGTGTCCCCCAAGGATCTATCCTTGGCCCCCTCCTATTTCTCATCTACATGTTGCCCCTTGGCGACATCATCCGAAAACTCAGCGTCAGTTTCCACATGTACGCTGATGACACCCAGCTCTACCTCAGCACCACTTCTCTCGACCCGTCCACAGTGTGTAAATTGTCAGACTGCTTGTCTGACATACAGTTCTGGATGAGCAAAAATTTTCTCCAATTAAATATTGGGAAGACCGAAGCCATTGTTTTCGGTCCCCGCCACAAACTCCGTTCCCTAGCCACTGACTCCATCCCTCTCCCTAACATCTGTCTGAGGCTGAACCATACTGTTCACAACCTTGGTCTCATATTTGACCCTGAAATGAGCTTCCGACCACATATCCGCAGCATAACAAAGACCGCCTACTTCCACCTCTGTAACATCGTCCGTCTCCGCCCTTGCCTCAGCTCATCCGCTGCTGAAACCCTCATCCATGCCTTTGTTACCTCTAGACTTGACTATTCCAATACACTCCTGGCTGGCCTCCCACATTCCACCCTACGTAAACTTGAGGTCATCCAAAACTCGACTGCCCGTGTCCTAACTCGCACCAAGTCCCGTTCGCCCATCACCTCTGTGCTCGCTGACCTACATTGTCTCCCGGTTAAGCAGCGCCTCGATTTCAAAATTCTCAACCTTGTTTTCAAATTCCTCCATGGCCTCGCCCCTTCCTATCTCTGTAATCTCCTTCAGCCCCACAACCCCCCGAGATCTCTGCACTCCTCTAATTCTGCCCTCTTGAGCATCCCTGATTATAATCGCTCAACCATTGGTGGCCGTGCCTTCTGTTGCCTAGGCCCTAAGCTC
This sequence comes from Squalus acanthias, assembly GCA_030390025.1. NCBI lineage: Eukaryota > Metazoa > Chordata > Chondrichthyes > Squaliformes > Squalidae > Squalus > Squalus acanthias. The sequence goes on from JASTWF010000043.1 coordinate 966,280, forward strand.
TGGAATTCCCTGCCTAAACCTCTCCGCCTCGCTACCTCTCTCTCCTCCTTTAAGCTGCTCCTTAAAACTTACCTCTTTGACCAAGCTTTTGGTCACCTGCCCTAATTCATCCTTATGTGGATCGGTGTCAAATTTTTTGTCTTAAAATACTCCTGTGCAGCACCTTGGGACGTTAAAGGCGCTATATAAATACAAGTTGTTGTTGTTGTTGAAGTTGGTTTAAAAGTGTCTGATTCCCTGAGGAGTCAGTACATCAGTCACTTGGGGGTGGACTCCTGTAGCCAGTCCTGCAGCAAGAATGCACTTAACTTAAAGTAAACCGACATTAAAGGGTTAAGCAGCTGTACTGTAAAGGCAGTTTTGTAAATTGACCAATCATAAGAAATTGACGAAGCTTCGTATCCCAGCATGCCTCGAGGAACCTACAGGACTTTTAAATGAACTTTTTAAAACAAGCTGTGAGCTGACTGGAATGCAGGAGGAAATTATTCATACAGAGACACAGACACCATTGATTGACTTTATGAATATGCGAATCAAGGAAGTAGCTGGAGTAACAACAGAAAACGCTGGAAAAACTCAGCAGGCGAGGCAGCATCCGTGGAGAGAGAAACAGAGTTAACGTTTCAGGTCGAAGACCTTTCATCAGAACTGGAAATAGCAGGAAATGAAATAGATTTAGGGACACTGAAAGCAGTGAAGATGAACAAGGTTGAAGAGACAAACGGAGGTCCCATCGAAGAGAAGAGCAGAACTTCTTCAAGGTAGGCATTTCCAGGATTTCCAGCATCTGCAGTATTTTGCTATTGTATTAGTGTTTGGTCCACTGCCACCTCTCTTCTAGGAATGCCTACCTTGAAGAAGTTCTGCTCTTCTCTTCGACGGGACCTCCGTTTGTCTCTTCAACCTTGTTCATCTTCACTGCTTTCAGTTTCCCTAAATCTATTTCATTTCCTGTTATTTCCAGTTCTGACGAAAGGTCTTCGACCTGAAACGTCAACTCTGTTTCTCTCTCCACGGATGCTGCCTCGCCTGCTGAGTTTTTCCAGCGTTTTCTGTTGTTATTTCGGATTTCCAGCATCTGCAGTATTTTGCTATCGAAGTAGCCACACAATGACATGCGTTTGTTTAAATTTAACTGACTGTCCTGCCCATTGAACTCCTGTGGTCAGGCTGTTAACAAGACTTACAAATCAACACGACAGGTAACGACCATGGTTCCACTGAGTCTGGATCAGTTCCCTCATCCTTTGGAGATGTTAATATCAAATTGTTGCTGGAGTAAAACCCATTCGCCAACCTTTCAGAATGCTGATAAGCCCAGAACTTTTCCCCATCAAAACACCTTTGTGTGATAATGGACTATTCACTGACCCAGGATGGAGAAGTGATCAAATCAAGCACTCTATACATTTGCAGAAACAGGCAAGATTAAGATGGTAAAGAAAGAAAAAGAAAGACTTACATTTATTTAGCACTTTTCACGACCACCGGACGTCTCAAAGCACTTTACAGCCAATGAAGTACTTTTGAAGTGGAGTCACTGTTGTAATGTGGGAAACGCGGCAGCCAATTTGCGCACAGCAAGGTCCCACAAACAGCAATGTGATAATGACCAGATAATCTGTTTTTGTTATGTTGACAAAAATGAGAAGTCGCACAGTTATGTTGGTTGAGGGATAAATATTGGCCAGGACACCGGGGATAACTCCCCTACTCTTCTTCGAAATAGTACCATGGGATCTTTTACGTCTACCTGAGAGAGCAGACGGGGCCTCGGTTTAACGTCTCATCTGAAAGACAGCACCTCCAACAGTGCAGCACTCCCTCAGCACTGCACTGGAGTGTCAGCCTAGCTTTATGTGCTCAAGTTCCTGGAGTGGAACTTGAACCCACAACCTTCAGTCAAAGCGGGGGGGGGGTTGCATCAATCAATTGTCATGTGTATAATCTTTGTATTATAAAAAGGGTGCGTTTAGGGACAAACTTCGGCAACTTGCAAGGGAACTGCGGATGGATTTGATCACCCGTACAGATGGAAACATACTCCTCCCGAGTGATCGCCGGGGTGAGTGGTGTTTGAAATTAACGAGAGTTAAAGGGAACAGTGTATGTGAGTACTGCATTGGCGTTTGTACAATATCCGTAGTACAATAAACAGTTAAAAGAATACTGAGTTGTGAGCCTTGACCATTTTACCCACCCGGACGGGTTCAGGCCGGATTCTGGAATTAGAGTATAAGAGGGAAGGTGCAGGTTCACCTACCTACAGATCCTCCTCCTCGTCCTCCTCTCCCTCGTCCTTCTCCTGAGGTGATGGCGCAATCCCTGATGGCAAGGGCTGCGCCCCCATGATGGCCAAGTTGTGGGGGATGCAGCAGACCACCATGAATTGGGACAACCGCGCCGGTGTATACTGGAGGGCTCCTCCCGAGTGGTCAAGGCAGCGGAACCGTTGCTTCAGTAGCCCCAATGGTCTGCTTGATGATGTTCCTGGTGGAGGCATGGCTCTCATTATATGAGTGCTGGGCATGAGTGTTGGGATTGTGAGGGGAGTCATGAGCCAGGTGGAGAGCAGATAGCACCTGTCTCCAAGCTGCCACCCTCGAGTTTGCTGTGGTGGCTGGAAGATTGCTGACACACCAGACTGATGCAGGATGAAGGCATCATGGTTGCTGCCAGGATAGCGGGCATTGACACTGAGATTCGCTGTGCGTGGTCACACACCAACTGCACATTAAGTGAGTGGTAGCCTTTGTGGTTCTGGAAGATCTCAGGATTGTTAAACGGTGCACGCGAAGCCAAGTGCATGCAGCCGATGGCGCCCTGCACCATGGGGAAGCCTGCTATCCTGGAAAAGTCACATGCACACTCATCTTGCTTCTCTCTGCTGAGAGGGAAGCCAACATAGTCCCTTCTCCTGGTGTGGAGAGGCTCAGTTACCTCCCGGCTGCAGAGAGGGATGGCGATCTGTGAGATGTTAGCTGTGTCTCCTGTTGCAGACTGGAAAGATCCGCTGGCGATGAAATTGAGTGCGACGGTGACCTTAACTGCCACTGGGAGAGCCGTGGTCGCCCTGGTCTGAGACTGGAGGTCTGGTTGCTGCAGGTGGCAGAGTTCTGTGACCAACTCCTTGATTGAGTTTTTTCATGAGGTAACAGAGAGGGTTGACGAGGGCAATGCAGTTGATGTGGTGTACATGGACTTCCAAAAGGCATTTGATAAAGTGCCACATAATAGTCTTGCCAGCAAAGTTGAAGCCCATGGAATAAAAGGGAAAGTGGCAGCATGGATATGGAATTGGCTAAGTGACAGGAAACAGAGAGTAGTGGTGAACGGTTGCTTTTCAAACTGGAAGAAGGTATACAGTGGTGTTCCCCAGGGGTCGGTACTAGGACCACTGCTTTTCTTGCTATATATTAAAGACTTGGACTTGGGAGTACAGGGCACAATTTCAAAATTTGCAGATGACACAAAACTTGGAAGTATAGTGAACAGTGAGGAGGATAGTGATAGACTTCAAGAGGACATAAACAGGCTGGTGGAATGGGTGGACACGTGGCAGATGAAATTTAACACAGAAAAGTGCGAAGTGAGACATTTTGGTAGGAAGAATAAGGAGAGGCAATATAAACTAAAGGGTACAATTCTAAAGGGGGTGCATGAACAGAGAGACCGGGGGTATATGTGCACAAATCGTTGAAGGTGGCAGGGCAGGTTGAGAAAGCGGTTTAAAAAAGCAAACGGGATCCTGGGCTTCATAAATAGAGGCATAGAGTACAAAAGCAAGGAAGTTATGATGAACTTGTATAAAACACTGTTTCGGCCTCAACTG
>JASTWF010000043.1:975114-1035114 GCA_030390025.1 Squalus acanthias
ATAGAGAACTGGTTGGCAGACAGGAAGCAAAGAGTTGGAATAAACGGGTGGCAGGCAGTGACTAGTGGGGTACCGCAGGGATCGGTGCTAGGACCCCAGTTATTCACAATATATATTAATGATCTAGACGAGGGAACTAGATGTAATATCTCCAAGTTTGCAGACGACACAAAGCTGGGTGGGCGTGTGTGCTGTGAGGAGGATGCAGAGAAACTCCAGTATGATTTGGACAGGTTGGGTGTTTGGGCAGATGCATGGCAGATGTAGTATAATGTGGATAAATGCGAGGTTATCCACTTTGGTGGCAAAAACAGGAAGACAGATTATTATCTGAATGGCAATAGATTGGGAAAAGGGGAAGTGCAACGAGACCTGGGTGTCCTTGTGCACCAGTCGCTGAAGGTAAGCATGCAGGTGCAGCAGGCGGTTATGAAGGCAAATGGTATGTTGGCCTTCATAGCGAGAGGATTCGAGTACAGGAGCAAGGATGTCTTGCTGCAGTTGTACAGGGCCTTGGTGAGACCACACCTTGAGTATTGTGTGCAGTTTTGGTCACCTTATCTGAGGAAGGATGTTCTTGCCATGGAGGGAATGCAGCGAAGATTTACCAGACTGATACCTGGGATGGCAGGAATGACGTATGAAGAGAGATTGGGTCGATTAGGCTTATATTCGCTAGAGTTTAGAAGAATGAGAGGGGATCTCATTGAAACTTATAACATTCTAACAGGACTAGACAGTCTAGATGCAGGAAGGATGTTCCCGATGGCAGGGGAGTCCAGAACCAGGGGTCACAGTCTAAGGATAAGGGGTAAGCCATTTAGGACAGAGATGAGGAGGAATTTCTTCACCCAGAGAGTGGTGAACCTGTGGAATTCTCTACCACAGAAGGCAGTTGAGGCCAATTCATTAAATATATTCAAGAAGGAGTTAGATATATTTCTTAAGGCTAAAGGGATCTAGGGATATGGGGAGAAAGCAGGGACAGGGTACTGAATTTGGATGATCAGCCATGATCTCATTAAATGGCGGAACAGGCTCAAGGGGCCGAATGGCCTACTCCTGCGTTGGAGCTCTGAGTAGAGCGCTTGCTTTGGGAGTCTTGTATCGGGCATGCGGATGATGTGGCCCGTCCATCGGAGCTGATCGAGCGTGGTCAAAGCTTCGATGCTGGGGATGTTGGCCTAAGCGAGAACACTGACATTGGTGCGCCTATCCTGCCAATGGATTTGCAGGATCTTGCGGAGGCAGCGTTGGTAGTACCTCTTCAGTGCTTTGAGGTGCCTGCTGTACATGGTCCATGTCTCTGAAACCTACAGGAGGGCGTCTGCCCTTGTTGACAGTAGGTTCCCGAGGTATGGAAAGTGGTCCACGTTGTCCAAGGCCTCGTCGTGGATTTTGATAATCGGGAGGCAGTACTGTGTGGCGGGGGCAGGTTGGTAGAGGACCTTTGTCTTACGGATGTTTAGTGTAAGGCCCATGCTCTCATACGTTTCGGTGAAGGTGTTGACGATGGTTTGGAGTTCGACCTCCGAGTGTGCGCAGATGCAAGCGTCATCTGCATACTGTAATTCGATGACAGAGGATGGGACGACCTTGGATCTGGACTGGAGGCGACGGAGGTTGAACAGTTTCCCATTTGTTCTGTAGATTAGCTCCACTCCAGCGGGGAGCTTACTGAGGGTGAGATGGAGCATTGCAGCAAGGAAGATCGAGAAGAGCGTTGGTGCGATGACACAGCCTTGCTTGACCCCGGTCTGTATGTGAATTGGGTCTGTGGTGGATCCGTTGGTCAGGATCACGGCTTGCATGTCATTGTGAAGCAGGCAATTAAGAGTCAACCACGTTGGTGTGGGACTGGAGTCACATATAGGCCCAGACCGGGTAAGGATGGCAGGTTTCCTTCCCTAAAGGAGATTAGTGAACCAGATGGGTTTTTATGACAATTTCGACAGCTTCATGGTCACTTTTACTGAGACCAGCTTTTTGATTCCAGACTTGAATTCAAATTCTCAAACTGCTGTGGTGAGACTTGAACTCAGAATCTCCAGTTATTAGTCCAGGCCTCTCGATTGCAAGTCTAGTAACATAAACACTATGCTACTGTACCCCTCTTGGGATCTCTCTCACTCTTTCTAGACAGAAATGAGAAGTCGCACAACACCAGGTTATAGTCCAACAGATTTATTTAATTTTACAAGCTTTCGGAGCAGTTCGCTCCTTCGTCAGGTAAGTTAGCAATGAGAGAATCTCCCAGAATTCACAATTTAAACACAGACAAAATATATTCAAATCTTTCCCTGCATCAAAGAGCACAGCCAAGACAATGAGATGTGTCCCAGGGGGTCCAACGTGTCAAACCACCTGCTGGCTGCATATCCTGTCAATCTGTGTAGGTTCTTGTGTTAGTCTTTTTAAAAAAAAACACCTGGGAAGACCGGCCATGATGTCAAGTCACGTTCTGTATCGTGACATGAACCCGATATCGCGATTGAGGCCATCCTCATGAGTGCGGAACTTGGCTATCAGTTTCTGCTCTATGATTTTGCGCTGTCGTGTATCTCGAAGGCCGCCTTGGAGAACGCTTACCCGCATATCCGAGGCTGAATGCCCCTGGCTGCTGAAGTGTTCCCCGACTGGGAGGCAACCCTCCTGCCTGGCGATTGTTGCGCGGTGTCCGTTCATACGTTGTCTCAGTGTCTGCATGGTCTCGCCGATGTACCATGCTCTGGAGCATCCTTTACTGCAACGTATCAGGTAGACAACGTTGGCCGAGTCACATGAGTATGTACCGTGTACCTGGTGGGTAGTGTCCTCACGTGTGATGATGGTATCTGTGTCCATGATTTGGCATGTCTTGCAGAGGTTGCCGTGGCAGGGTTGTGTGGTGTCTTGGTTGCTGTTCTCCAGAGTGCCTTTCATAGGCGGCTATTCCATTTAAGCAACATGGCGTAAGCTATAGTGATGTGGTGCCTGCTCGACATCTCCACAATGGTCCCACCAGCTGATGCCAGTGTGACAGTGCTTGGTATAGATTAACGCTTAGCATTGGTCAGATTCCCATCTCCGTGGTGCTGTTAGCTGCTGTTCATGGCACTGTAGAATAGATACTTTGTTGTCATGTTGGCAATAACATTTTTGCTCTTGGTCCCTGCAGATGGTGCCCACTCCCTCTGGTCACTGCACTGCCCGTCTCCCTGCAGATGGTGCCCACTCCCTCTGGTCACTGCACTGCCCGTCTCCCTGAGCTGGTGCCCACTCCCTCTGGTCAGTGCATTGCCCGTCTCCCTGCAGATGGTGCCCACTCCCTCTGGTCACTGCACTGCCCGTCTCCCTGAGCTGGTGCCCACTCCCTCTGGTCAGTGCATTGCCCGTCTCCCTGAGCTAGTGCCCACTCCCTCTGGTCAGTGCACTGCCCGTCTCCCTGAGCTAGTGCCCACTCCCTCTGGTCAGTGCACTGCCTGTCTCCCTGAGCTAGTGCCCACTCCCTCTGGTCAGTGCACTGCCCGTCTCCCTGCAGATGGTGCCCACTCCCTCTGGTCACTGCACTGCCCGTCTCCCTGAGCTGGTGCCCACTCCCTCTGGACACCCCGCTGCCAGTCTGCACGGCTAGTGATGGGGCATAACTGGAAGTAGCTGTGGTTGAGAGTGAAGATATTAGACTTGCAGCTCCATGTGTTGACCAACTGCAGTAACAGTTTTCCAATACAAAACTTATTTTGCCACTAGACCAGGCCTCCAATCTTGCCCGTGTCCAGTGAAACTCGAGCTTCTCGCTGCTACATGCTGTCCTTGATTCACCCAGCTGGATCGGCTCAATCCCTACCTGGAGTACCTGTGACTCGGAGTCTGTGTGAGTACGGGTGGTGCGAAGGGCAGTTGTGCCACCGAGTGGTGGAACACTAGTGCTGCAGTGACTGTAGCAGCTTGTGGCACGAAATACCATGGCAACAGGTATAGATCCAGCAAGGAAGCCATTTTAATGCTCATCAGGTCACATGGCCAATCTCCGATCAGTGGTTACATTTGTTTTGTCATGTGAATTTTCTCCTTCCTCTCTGGAAGGTGTAGGGGTTTGGGTTCCCCGGTCCCAGTGTCCTGCAGGAACTCGTCCAAGATCCCATTCCGCATTTATGAGCCTAGACTGTGAACGTCACCAGGCTATGGGACTGCAAGGGCATCCCAATTGAGCACAATTCTATCCACACACTTGTACGTGCAGCATGCAGCCGACAGGCCAGTCAGTTTAACTCTGGTAGTGGGGAAGCTTTTAGAAACGATAATCAGGGACAAAATTAACAATCACTTGGACAAGTGCGGATTAATTAAGGAAAGCCAGCACGGATTTGTTAAAGGCAAATCGTGTTTAACTAACTTGATTGAGTTTTTTGATGAGGTAACACACAGGGTTGATGAGGGCAGTGCGGTTGACGTAGTGTACATGGATTTCCAAAAGGCGTTTGATAAAGTGCCACATAATATGCTTGCCAGCAAAGTTGAAGCCCATGGAATAAAAGGGACAGTGGCAGCATGGATCCGAAATTGGCTAAGTGACAGGAATCAGAGAGTAGTGGTGAACGGTTGTTTTTCGGAATGGAGGAAGGTGGTGTTCCCCAGGGGTCGGTACTAGGGCCACTGCTTTTCTTGATATATATTAATGACTTAGACTTGGGTGTACAGGGCACAATTTCAAAATTTGCAGATGACAAAAAACTTGGAAGTATAGTGAACAGTGAGGAGGATAGTGATAGACTTCAAGAAGACATAGATAGGCTGGTGAAATGGATGGACACGTGGCAGATGAAATTTAATGCAGAAAAGTGTGAAGTGAGACATTCTGGTAGAAAGAATGGGGAGAGGAAATATAAACTAAATGGTACAATCCTAAAGGGGGCGCAGGAACAGAGAGACCTGGGGATATGTGTGCACAAATCGTTTAAGGTGGCAGGGCAGGTTGAGAAAGCGGTTAAAAAAAGCATCCGGGACCCTGGGCTTCATAAATAGAGGCATAGGGCTGGATTTTGATACTGGGGCGGGTTGGGGTCGTGTTATCCACCCGACTGCAATTGGATGTGGGAGATTGATGCGATTTTCACCTAATTGGGCAATTGAGTTCCAGCATGTGGGAACCCATGACCCAATTAGTGTTTTCAGTCTGAAAGTCGCCTCTGATGATGTCATCATTGCTGCTGCATTGAAGGTCTGCAAAGACTGCCTGGCCTTTGCTGTGAGAGGACCTGGATGCAAAATGATATTTCACCACCACCACCACTCCCAGATATGTCTCCCATCCACCACCACTCCCAAATATTTCTCCCTTGCACCACCACTCCCAGATCAGCCAGCTAGCCACTGATAGTCAGCTATCCAAATGTGCTCCCGCCAGGTTTCACAATCGTGGTTCAGAACAGGCGTGCTTCACGTAGAAAAAGGGTTAAAATCACAAAGGCCTTTCAAAATGGCATTATAGAGGCAATTTAGTGCTTGTTAAGGGCCTTAACAACCTATCCCGCCTCTTAGAGGCGGGACGGAGTCGGGACCAGCAGACACGATTTAATGAAAATTACGTGGAGGCGGGATGGAGGCGAGCTTGTGCCCGCCCGCCAGTTTTTGCAATTTTAACCCCCCCACACGCCTCCAAACCCACCTCCATGGGTCAATGAAAATTCAGCCCATAGAGTACAAAAGCAAGGAAATTATGATGAATCTGTATAAAACACTGGTTCGGCCTCAACTGAAGTATTGTGTTCAATTCTGGGCTTCGGGTTAGGGTGCAGAAAAGATTTCCGAGAATGGTTCCAGGTAATGAGGGACTTCAGTTACGTGGATAGACTGGAGAAGCTGGGGTTGTTCTCCTTAGAGCAGAGAAGGTTGAGCGGAGATTTGATAGAGGTGTTCAAAATCATGAGGGGTCTAGACAAGAGTAGATAGAGAGAACCTGTCCCCATTGGCGGAAGGGTCGAGAACCAGAGGACACAGATTTAAGGTGATTGGCAGAAGAACCAAAGGTGACATGAGGAAAAACTTTTTTACACAGCGAATGGTTAGGATCTGGAATTCACTGCCTGAAAGGGTGGTGGAGGCAGACTCAATCATGGCTTTCATAAGGGAATTGGATAAGTACCTGAAGGAAAAACAATTGCAGTGCTATGGGGAAAGGGCGGGGGAGTGATCTTGCAGAGAGGTGGCACGGGCTCGACGGGTCGCATGGCTTCCTTCTGTGCTGTAACCATTCTATGATTCTATGAGACACTGGATAGTGCTCAGGACAGGAACCCTGGTTGACTTTTAGTTGTCAGCCGTGTGGGTTCAAGTCCCACTCCAGAGACTTGAGTTCAAAATCGATGCTGTCACTTCAGTGCAGTACTGAGGGGGCGCTGCACTGTCGGAGGGGCAGTACTGAGGGAGCTTTGCACTGTCGGTGGGGCAGTACTGAGGGAGCGCCGTACTGTCGGAGGGGCAGTACTGAGGGAGTGCTGCACTGTCAGAGGGGCAGTACTGAGGGAGCGCCGCACTGTCGGAGGGGCAGTACTGAGGGAGCGCTGCATTGTCGGAGGGTCAGTACTGAGGGAGCTCTGCACTGTCGGAGGGGCAGTACTGAGGGAGCGCCGTACTGTCGGAGGGGCAGTACTGAGGGAGCGCTGCACTGTCGGAGGGGCAATATTGAGGGAGTGCCACACTGTCGGAGGGGCAGTACTGAGGGAGCGCTGCACTGTCGGAGGGGCAGTACTGGGGGAGTGCTGCACTGTCGGAGGGGCAGTACTGAGGGAGCGCTGCATTGTCGGAGGGTCAGTACTGAGGGAGCTCTGCACTGTCGGAGGGGCAGTACTGAGGGAGCGCTGCACTGTCGGAGGGTCAGTACTGAGGGAGCTCTGCACTGTCGGAGGGGCAGTACTGAGGGAGTGCTGCACTGTCGGAGGGTCAGTACTGAGGGAGCGCTGCACTGTCGGAGGGTCAGTACTGAGGAAGTGCTGCACTGTCAGAGGTGCCGTCTTTCAGATGAGATGTTAAACCGAGGCCCCGTCTGCCCTCTCCAGTGGACGTAAAAGATCCCATGGCACTATTTTGAAGAAGAGCAGGGGAACTTCCCCCCAGTGTCCTGGCCAATATTTATCCTTCAACCAATGTCACTAAAACAGATTATCTGGGCATTATCGCAGTGCTGTTTGTGGGACCTTGCTGTGCGCAAATTGGCTGCCACTTTTCCTACGTTACAACAGTGACTACAGTTCATGAAGTACTTCATTGGCTGTAAAGTGCTTTGGGACGTCCTGAGTTGGTGATGGGAGCTATAGAAATGCAAATCTTTCTTTCTCCTTGGGGATTGGTTGGTGCAGTCAGAGAGACACTGTTTTTCACTCTCTTGGGCTTGGCTTCAAATCCATCTTAGACCAGAATCAAGGTCACACTTGAGATGAATTTGGACACTCGACCCTGTTCCTGGTGGGAACAAAGCACAGCACAAAACTGCTCCAAATTCAGCCCTGATTGGCAAGCTCACTCAGGGCCACAGAATGGCTGGTGTGTGAAGTGGAAAGATGTCCCCTGGTGTAGAACAGGCAGTCCTTGGGCAGTGCCGAAGGATCTGCTACGTAGCTAATGCTGCCAAACCTGATGTCCTTACCGGGAGCCTGGTGCAGAAAGTGTTTAATTTCCCAGCTCATCTTCACTAAAAAGAAAGCTTTTATTTCCCCTTCCACTGAGTACCTGATCACAGTCGAGTAGCTGTTACCCTGGGCTACGAGCATGCTAAAGAAGGTAATCTGTTGAGGATGGGTATGAATTGACGGGTATTCTACCGTATTCCTTGGAAACCCTTGATTAAATGAGTTTGTTATATTTGGTCTGTGGAACAGTGGGTTTGCTGGGCTGAATGGCCCTCACTGGTTCTGCTCACCTCACCACAACAGCAACATGCACCTTTAACACCGAACATCGAAATAAATAGTAAATAATCAGGACACCAAGCGCTGGTGAGAAATGGGTAGCGGCACTGGCTGAAAGTGGGATCAGAGAAAGAGTTTTTGAAGAGGCTCCTGAAGGAGAGGAGAGAGCGGTGGTGAGGTGGAAGGGCTATATTTAGAAGAGAGCTCCAGAGTGTAGCACTGAAACAACTGGAGGCTCTGCAGCCAATGGTAGATTGGGGAGAGGCAGGCTGAAAAGGAGCTCGGAGGGCACCAACAGCAACAGAGGGCTGATTGAAGGTGAAGAGTTAGGGAGGAGCGAGGACATGGGGTGAGGGGAATTCAGAGATGAGGAAAATACTTCAGTGATGTGGAGAGACTGGAGAAGCTGGGATTGTTCTCCTTAGAGCAGAGAAGGTTAAGGAGAGATTTAATAGATGTGTTCAAAATCATGAAGGGTTTTGATAGAATAAATAAGGAGAAACTGTTTCCAGTGGCAGGAGGGTCGGTAACCAGAGGACACAGATTTAAGGTGTTTGGCAAAAGAACCAGAGGGGAGATGAGGAGAATTTTTTTTTACGCAGCGAGTTGTTGTGATCTGGAATGTACTGCCTGAAAGCGTGGTGGAAACAGATTCAATAGTAACTTTCGAAAAGGATTTGGATAAATACTTGAAAAGGAAAAATTTGCAGGGCTATGGGGAAAGAGTGGGGGAGTGGGACTAATTGGAGAGCTCTTATAAAGAGCCAGCACAGGCACGATGGGCCGAATGGCCTCCTGTGCTGTATTATTCTATGAAAAGGACTTTGTGTAGGCAACTCGGGATCCAAGAAAGTTTGTTGAGCACAGGGGTAATTGTGCAGGACTTAGTGCAGGATAGGATTGTGGCAAGCTTACAGCAGCACTGGAGGAAGTCTGGGAGCAGTTCATAAGAACATAAGAACATAAGAAATAGGAGCAGGAGTAGGCCAATCGGCCCATCGAGCCTGCTCCGCCATTCAATAAGATCATGGCTGATCTGATCCTAACCGCCAATCTACTATCTATCACAGAAACATCTCCTGCATCTAACAGAATTGCACACACGAAATAGGAGCAGAATCAGGCTACACAGTCCCTGGGCCCGCTCCACTACCCACAGGGCCATGACCGATCCGAACCTAGACTCATGTCCAAATTCCTGCCCGCTCCCCGTAACCCTTAATGCCCTTTACTTCTAGGAAACTGTCTATTTCTGTTTTAAATTTAATTAATGTTGTAGCTTCTACAGCTTTTTGTGGCAGCATATTCCATGGACCTACCACCCTCTGAGTGAAGTAGTTCCTCCTCATCTCAGTTTTGAAAGAGCAGCCCCTTATTCTAAGACTATGTCCCCTAGTTCTCGTCTCACCCGTCATCGGGAACATCCTCCCCGCATCCACCCGATCCAACCCCTTCACAATCTTATATGTTTCAATAAGATCGCCTCTCATTCTTCTGAACTCCAATGAGTAGAGTCCCAATCTACCCAACCTCTCCTCATATGACCACCCCCTCATCTCCGGGATTAACCGAGTGAACCTTTTTTGCACTGCCTCGAGAGCAAGGATGTCTTTCCTTAAGTAAGGACACCAAAACTGTATGCAGTATTCCAGGTGCGGTCTCACCAATACCTTGTACAACTGAAGCAATACCTCCCTATTTTTATATTCTATCCCCCTAGCAATGAAAGCCAACATTCCATTTGCCTTCTTAATCACTTGCTGCACCTGCATACTAACCTTTTGAGTTTCGTGCACCAGGACCCCCAGATCCCTTTGCACTTCAGTACTCTCCAGTTTCTTGCCATTAAGATAATAAATTGCTCTAGGATTTTTCCTGCCAAAGTGCATCACCTCACACTTTCCAGTGCTGTATTCCATCTGCCAAATCTCTGCCCACTTACTTAGCCTGTCTATGTCCCCTTGCAGGTTTTTTATGTCCTCCTCACTCACTACTTTCCCTCCCATCTTTGTATCATCTGCAAATTTTGATATGTTACACTTGGTCCCTTCCTCCAAATCGTTAATATAGATTGTGAAGAGTTGGGGACCCAGCACTGACCCCTGTGGAACACCACTAGTTACTGATTGCCAGTCTGAGAATGAACCATTTATCCCAACTCTTTGCTTTCTGTTAGATAGCCAATCCTCTATCCATGCCAGAATATTACCCCCAATCCCGTGATTTTTTACCTTAAGCAATAATCTTTTGTGTGGCACCTTGTCAAATGCCTTTTGGAAGTCTAAATACACTACGTCCACTGGTTCCCCTTTATCCACTCTATATGTTACTTCCTCAAAGAACTCCAGCAAATTTGTCAAACATGACTTCCCCTTCGTAAAACCATGCTGACTTTGTCCTATTAAATTATGATTATCCAAATGTCTTGTTACTGTTTCCTTAATAATGGACTCCAAAATTTTACCTACCACAGATGTTAGGCTAACCGGTCTATAGTTACCAGCCTTCTGTCTACTGCCCTTTTTAAATAAGGGTGTTACATTAGCAGTTTTCCAGTCTGCCGGGACCTTAGCGGAATCCAGGGAGTTTTGAAAAATTATTACCAATGCATCTACAATCCCTACCGCCACTTCCTTCAAGACTCTAGGATGTAAGCCATCAGGTCCAGGTGATTTATCCGCCTTGAGTCCCATTATTTTACCGAGTACCACTTCCTTAGTGATTTTGATCGTGTTTAGCTCCTCTCCCCCTATAGCCCCCTGTTTGTCCAGTGTTGGGATATTCTTAGTGTCCTCTACTGTAAAGACTGATACAAAATATTCATTCAGTGTTTTTGCCATCTCCATATTTCCCACCATTAATTTCCCGGTCTCATCCTCTAAGGGACCAACATTTACTTTAGCCACCCTTTTTCTTTTTATATAACTATAAAAACTCTTACTATCTGTTTTTATATTTTTTGCTAATTTACTTTCATAATCTATCTTCCCTTTCTTAATCAATCTTTTTGTTATTTTTTGCTGCCTTTTAAAGTTTTCCCAATCCTCTGTCCTCCCACTAGATTTCGCTACCTTATATGCCCTTGTTTTTAGTCGAATACTATCCTTAATTTCTTTACTTAGCCACGGATGACTGTCCTTTCTTTTACACCCTTTTCTTTTCAGTGGAATATATTTTTTTTGGAAGTTGTAAAATAACTCCTTGAATGTACACCACTGATCATGTGTCGTCTTACCCTTTAATCTATTTTCCCAATCCACTCTACTCAATTCCGCTCGCATACCTTCATAGTCTCCTTTATTCAAGCTTAGCACGCTTGTTTGAGATCCAACCTTCTCACCCTCTAATTGAATATGGAATTCAACCATGTTATGGTCACTCATTCCAAGGGGATCCTTTACTAGGACATTTTTAATTAATCCTGTCTCGTTACACAGGACCAGATCTAAGGTTGCTTGCCCCCTGGTCGGTTCAGTTCCACTGGATACCTCACGGCTGTGCAGCCGGACAGATCAAGAGATGTGCACAGAATATGTTAGGATTTCAGACAATAACAGATAAAGATATCTGTTAAAATCCAGCACCTTTAGCTATACCTCCGGAATGAATAACACTTCATTTTCAATACAGTTCATTTCTATTTTTATTCTGAACCTTTTTGAGGCAGGGTCCTTGTGTACGCAGCTTTAATTTTTCCATTACGCGCCCTTCTATATTCTCCTTCAGACCACATGGCGAGGAGTCCGAGGTGCTGTGTATGCCTGCAGTGCTGAATGAGGATCCCTGGGAGGGACACTCCGTCTGGCTTTCTGTTCCCCCCTCTACTTCCAGCAAAACCCGACCTTCATCCAGTGTCTCCCTACATAGCACATCTGAACTCTCACGATCCCACACCCACAATATTAAGATTTCTGTTCTCACCGCAGAAGCTGACTGATGCGCAGTGTGTTTCCAGCTTTTTCTGTTTCGTGTAAACCTGTGTCCCTCCATGAAGCTGCCGTTGATACTCCTGTTCACAGTGCCAGCACAGAGAGGAGCAATGTAAACTGGCTGATCATTCAGGTTCAATTTAAAAATTCTCATCCTAGTATTCAAATCCCTCCATGCCATCGCCCCTCCCTAGCTCTGTAATCTCCTCCAACCCCACAACCCTCCGAGATCTCTGCGCTCCTCCAATTCTGGCCTCTTGGACATCCCCGATTTTAATCGCTCCACCATTGGCGGCCGTGCCTTCAGCTGCCAAGGCCCTAAGTTCTGGAATTCCCTCCCTAAACCTCCTCGCATCTCCACATCTCTCACCTCCTTTAAGACGCTCCTTAAAACCTACCTCTTTAACCAATCTTTTGGCCATCTGCCCTAATATCTCTTTATGTGGCTCGGTGTCAAGTTTTGTTTGATAACGCTTTTGTGAAGCGCCTTGGGACATTTTACTACATTAAAGATGCTATATAAATACAAGTTGTTGTTGGTTAGCGTGAAGGGCGTGTTAAGGACCACGGACTATTTAACGGGACTGGGCAGCGTCTCTGATCACTTTTACTGTTCATCTTCTTCAGGTGGGTTAAAGGTTACACGACGCAAAATGTGCTTTTTGTCAACAACAACACAATATGCTACCCCTGTGGGAACTACGTGATCTTCATGGACATAGACACACGGAAGGAGACGCTGCTGCAGTGCGAGACTGGGAGTATCGGGGCTTTCACAACCAACAGTGCCAGAGAAATCGTGGCTTTTGCAGAGCAGCGGTTAAAGCCATCCATCTACCTGTACACCTTCCCCGAGCTGAGCAAGACTGCTGTCCTCATGGGTACGTGCTTTATTGTTGATAGACACAGTCTTAAGCGTACAGCGAGAACTATTGTTGATAAATTCACCTGCCCTTAATATCACACGGTGATAACATGCAAGTTCACCGGAGAATTCAACACACGTTACACTTCTCAAACTCAGAAGGATTCTCAAGGCTCATCAAATTCTCAGCTCTCTCTCCCTCCAGTACCCACTCTACTATATCTGTTATTTTTCAATCCTGTTATGTTTCACCATTACCTCGTTCTCCTTTCATGTCGCTTTATCAATAACAACCAAAGGCATTAAATACTCTGGGGAAAAAATTCGGTTGATTTGCGCCTCCTGTTAGCGCCCTAAGGCACAAAGCAACTAGTGACTGGGTGCGGCACCGCCAACGTCTCCCGCGAAATTCAGCCCCGGCCGCGATCTTCGGTAGCGCCCCCTGACTTACCGCCGGACGCTATGTCCAACAGGGTCAGGGGGGCCTACCTGCAGCTGGGGCGGCGCAAATTAAAGGGAAGGTGCCAGGCGGCCATTTTTGTTGCTGGCCGCCTGCCAGCACCTGCCCCCGTTGCTGTCCCCGGCCTCCTGTGCAGCCCCCCCACGGGGTGCCGGCTGCGCTCCGTGAGCCCGGCACTTCTCTTGAGTGCTGGGCTCTTTTGCCGGCACTCCGATCCCTGGTGGCCCAGCTGGGCCCGGTTCGCGCTGCGCAAGGCCCCTCCCCTTTAATAAGGGGAGGAAGGCCTGCAGTACCGCGACGTGACGTGCCGCAGCTCGTGGCGCTGCGACACGTAGCGCCGTGATATTCACTCACAGCGCCCCAAGAGGGAGGCGGGGCGCTTCCAGTAGCACCCCGCCTCCCTCTTGTGGCGCTACCAGTGAATTTCGGGCGCGGGGGCACTAATTTTTTCGGGGCGCGACCCAATTTTTCCCCCTCTGTATCTAACCTGTGCTGTACCTGCCCTGGGAGTGTTTGATGGGACAGTGCAGAGGGAGCTTTACTCTGTATCTAACCCCGTGCTGTACCTGCCCTGGGAGTGTTTGATGGGACAGTGTAGAGGGAGCTTTACTCTGTATCTAACCCCGTGCTGTACCTGCCCTGGGAGTGTTTGATGGGACAGTGTAGAGGGAGCTTTACTCTGTATCTAACCCGTGCTGTACCTGCCCTGGGAGTGTTTGATGGGACAGTGCAGAGGGAGCTTTACTCTGTATCTAACCCCGTGCTGTAGCTGCCCTGGGAGTGTTTGATGGGACAGTGTAGAGGGAGCTTTACTCTGTATCTAACCCCGTGCTGTACCTGCCCTGGGAGTGTTTGATGGGACAGTGTAGAGGGAGCTTTACTCTGTATCTAACCCCGTGCTGTACCTGCCCTGGGAGTGTTTGATGGGACAGTGTAGAGGGAGCTTTACTCTGTATCTAACCCGTGCTGTACCTGCCCTGGGAGTGTTTGTTGCTGCTGTATGGTGTCCAATGTTGTTACATTCTTATTGTTGAACATTCTTCAATGTCACAAAAAGAACATAAGAAATAGGAGCAGGAGTCGGCCATTTGGCTCTTCGAGCCTGCTCCACCATTCAATAAGATCATGGCTGATCTTATACCTCATCTTCACTTTCCTGAACTATCCCCATATCCCTTGATTCCCTTAATATTCAAAAATCTATCAATCTCTGTCTTGAATATACTCAACAACTGAACCTCCACAGCCCTCTGGGGTAGATTCACCACCCTCTGAATGAAGAAATTTCTCCTCATCTCAGTCCTAAATGGCCGACCCCTTATTCTGAGACTGTGACCCCTGGTTCTAGACTCCCCAGCCAGGGGAAACATCCTCCCTGCATCTACCCTGTCAAGCCCTGTAAGAATTTTGTATGTTTCAATGAGATCACCTCTCATTCTTCTAAACTCTAGAGAATATAGGCCTAGTCTACTCAATCTCTCCTCATAGGACAATCCCCCCATCCCAGGAACCAGTCAGGTGAACCCTCGTTGCACTCCCTCTATGGCAAGTATATCCTTCCTTAGGTAAGGAGACCAAAACTGTATACAATACTCCAGGTGTGGTCTCACCAGGGCCCTATATAATTGCAGTAAGACGTCTTTACTCTTATACTCAAATCCTCTTGTAATAAAGGCCAACATACCATTTGCTTTCCTAATTGCTTGCTGCAACTGCATGTTAACTTTCAGTGATTCGTGTACAAGGACACCCAGGTCCCTCTGAACACCAACATTTCCCAATCTCTCACCATTTTAAAAAATACACTGCTTTTCTATTTTTCCTACCAAAATGGATAACTTCACATTTCTCCACATTATATTCCATTTGCCATGTTCTTGCCCACTCACTTAGCCTGTCTATATACCCTTGAAGCCTCCTTGTATCCTCCTCACAACTTACATTCCCACCCAGCTTTGTATCATCAGCAAACTTGGATATATTACATTTGGTCCCCTCATCCAAATCATTAATACAGATTGTGAATAGCTGAGGCCCAAGCACTGATCCTTGCGGTACCCCACTAGTTACAGCCTGCCGACCCGAAAATGACTCGTTTATTCCTACTCTCTGTTTTCTGTCCGTTAACCAATCCTCAATCCATGATAGTATATTACCCCCAATCCCATGAGCCCTAATTTTGTTTAATAACCTCTTGTGTGGCACCTTATCGAATGCCTTCTGAAAAAGGAAGCAAAAACAAGAGGATTTCCCAATGTCACTTGTTTCTCTGTTTTTCAGATGGGGCAGAGTTGGAGTACACGCTGCTGGAGTTCAGCTACTCGGGCTCCTACTTCGCCAGCTTCTCCTCCATCCCTGAATTCAGTCTAACCATCTGGTAACTTTCCTTTTATGGATACTGAATTTCACTCAATTGGTGTGAGAATGTGGAACTCGCTACCACAAGGAGTGGTTGAGGCGAATAGCACAGATGCATTTAAGGGGAAGCTGGATAAACACATGAGGAGTAAAAGGAATAGGATATGCTGATAGGAGTGGGAGGAGACTCATGTGGAGCACAAATGCCGGCATAGACCTGTCGGTGCGAATGTTTCCGTGCTGTACTTTCTATGTAATCACACTTGGTGTTCCACAGCACCTGCCTCAGGAGGTGACATGGTTAATGTTGCCTCACAGCCCAGGTTTTTGCAGTGTGTGTTGCACACGTTTCCCCTATGGGACCTGGTTTGCATCCAGGATACACTGGCGTGATGAAACTCTCCCCTGTCCGAAGGGTATAAGGAATCTAAATAGAAATGGATAATCTGCAGCACAAACTGGCATTAAATAAATCTCACTTGTAATTGGCACAAAGATAGCTAGCCATGAAAATGGAAATGTCACACTGGTACTGGTTGATAGTGAGGACGAAAGCTGCAGACTGCAGGAAGATATCAATGAACTGGTCAGATGGGCAGAAAAGTGGCAAATGGAATTCAATCCAGAGAAGTGTGAGGTAATGCATTTGGGGAGGGCTAACAAGGCAAGAGAATACACAATAAATGGTCGGACACTGAGAAGTGCAGAGGATCAGAGGGACCTTGGAGTGCATGTCCACAGATCCCTGAAGGTAGATAAAGTGATTAAGAAGGCATACGGGATACTTTCCTTTATTAGTCGAGGCATAGAATATAAGAGCAGGGGGGTTATGCTTGAACTGAATAAAACACTAGTTAGGTCACAGCTCGAGTACTGCGTGCAGTTCTGGTCACCACATTACAGGAAAGATGTGATTGCACTAGAGGGGGTACAGAGGAGATTTACGAGGATGTTGCCAGGACTGGAGAATTTTAGCTATGAGGAAAGATTGGATAGGCTGGGGTTGTTTTCTTTGGAGCAGTGGAGGCTGAGGGGAGACCTAATTGAGGTGTATAAAATTATGAGGGGCCCAGATAGAGTGGATAGGAAGGACCTATTTCCATTAGCAGGGTGGTCAATAACCAGTGGGCATAGATTTAAAGTAATTGGTCAGAGGTTTAGAGGGGAGTTGAGGAGAAATCTTTTCACCCAGAGGGTGGTGGAGGTCTGGAACTCACTGCCTGAAAGGGTGGTAGAGGCAGAGACCCTCATCACATTTAAAAAGTACTTGGATATGCACTTGAAGTGCCGTAACCTACAGGGCTACGGACCAAGAGCTGGAAAGTGGGATTAGGCTGGAGAGCTCTTTTCAGCCGGCACGGACACGATGGGCCGAACAGCCACATTCTGTGCTGTAAATTTCTATGATTCTATGGTACAGTTAGGTTAAAGGAAGTCACTAGGGAAGAGTGGAGGGAGCTTTACTCTGTATCTAACCCATGCTGTCCTGGCCTGGGAGTGTTTGATGGGACAGTGTAGAGGAAGCTTTACTCTGTATCTAACCCATGCTGTCCCTGCCCTGGGAGTGTTTGATGGGACAGTGTAGAGGAAGCTTTACTCTGTATCTAACCCATGCTGTACCTGCCCTGGGAGTGTTTGACGGGACAGTGTAGAGCGAGCTTTACTCTGTATCTAACCCGTGCTGTACCTGCCCTGGGAGTGTTTGATGGGACAGTGTAGAGGGAGCTTTACTCTGTATCTAACCCGTGCTGTACCTGCCCTGGGAGTGTTTGATAGGTTAGTGCAGTGAACACAATAAAGCTCCCTTCAATGCCTATTGGGCAAGTGCTGTGCATTCTAAATGTTGGAGAGTTTTTTCTTCTTCTTTAATAAATCTGTGAGATTGAAAAATGAACAGAGTCTTCGATAAAAAATGAATAGAAAACCTTGTAGAATTATTTCACTTTTCATTTATAATATTCTGTACCAACCTTTGTATGCATTTGGAATAATTATTTGGCCTCCGCAACCCGATTTTGTTTTTCTTATTTGTTCCTTTTCTTTATGATGTCCTGTTCCATGTGGCATTCTGTGGCCTAGAGGACAAGTCAGGAAGAACCATGTGCCCCAAGGCCTGTGCTGCACTGTATTACGACGCTGGGCAGTACCCTCGGGCACACTAACCTCAGTGACTAGCCAAGCCCGCTCTGATTTATTTATCCTTGCCCAGTACAGCAGCCAGGAGCAGCACGGGACTGACTTGTGCTCACCATCTCTCCCAGTGGCTGCACTGCGCGTCTCCCAGTGGCCGCACTGCGCGTCTCCCAGTGGCTGCACTGTGCGTCTCCCAGTGGCCGCACTCCCAGTCTCCCAGTGGCTTCAGTGCGTGTCTCCCAGTGGCTATACTCCTGGTTTTTGGGGAGCTCGGACTCAGATCTGAAGTTCATATCTGTGAAAATCTGACACCTTCTACATTTTGGCTCTACAGACCTAGTGCTCTGAAAGAATGGTAAAGGTATTGCTGGCTGAGTCTGTTAATCTGATTTTATTATTCTTAACTGTCTCAAGGAACTGGACAACCAGCGATCGTCTCTGCAGTGAGTCTGTTATGGGCATGCAGGCCAATGTCCTGAGCTTCAACCCCATGAACCAGCTCCAGCTGTGTCTGGCCAGCGAGGATTGCCTGTTACTGTGGAATATTGAACGATGCGATGACTTTCACATCTTAAAGCGTGTGTAAGTGACATAGATTAAAGAGGGCTAATTCAGTTAATGGTTTGTCACAAGCACATTTTTCCATAGGTATCTGGGCATCTACACAGTCCTGTTTCAATTATACATGGGGCAGAACATAAAGAAAGAAAGACTTGCATTTCTACAGTGCCTTTCACGACCTCAGGATGTCCCAAAGTGCTTTACAGCCAATTAAGTACTTATGAAGTGTAGTCAGTGTTGTAATGTAGGAAATGTACCTACATTGTAACCCCTTTAAAATTTTGAACACCTCTATCAAATCTCCCTTTAACCTTCTCAGCTCTAAGGAGAACAACCCCAGCTTCTCCAGTCTCTCCACATAACTGAAGTCCCTCATCCCTGGAACCAGTCTAGTAAATCTCCTCTGCACCCTCTCCAAGACCTTGACATCCTTCCTAAAGTGCGATGCTCAGAATTGAACACAAAACTCCACCTGAGGCCTAACCAGTGTTTTATAAAGGTTTGATGTGGAGATGCCGGCGTTGGACTGGGGTGGACAAAAATGAGAAGTCGCACAACACCAGGTTATAGTCCAACAGATTTATTTAATTTTACAAGCTTTCGGAGCTGTTCGCTCCTTCCTCAGGTAAGTTAGCAGTGAGAGAATCTCCCAGAATTCACAATTTAAACACAGAAAAAATCTATTCAAATCTTTCCCTACATCAAAGACACACTAAGAGCACAGCCAAGACAATGAGATGTGTCCCAGGGGGTCCAACGTGTCAAACCACCTGCTGGCTGCATATCCTGTCAATTTGTGTTGGTTCTTGTGTTAGTCTTTTTTTAAAAAAAACACCTGGGAAGACCGGCCATGATGTCAAGTCACGTTCTGTATCGTGACATGAACCCGATATCGCGATTGAGGCCATCCTCATGAGTGCGGAACTTGGCTATCAGTTTCTGCTCTATGATTTTGCGCTGTCGTGTATCCCGAAGGCCGCCTTGGAGAACGCTTACCCGCAGATCCGAGGCTGAATGCCCCTGACATCATGGCCGGTCTTCCCAGGTGTTTTTTTTAAAAAAAGACTAACACAAGAACCAACACAAATTGACAGGATATGCAGCCAGCAGGTGGTTTGACACGTTGGACCCCCTGGGACACATCTCATTGTCTTGGCTGTGCTCTTAGTGTGTCTTTGATGTAGGGAAAGATTTGAATATTTTTGTCTGTGTTTAAATTGTGAATTCTGGGAGATTCTCTCACTGCTAACTTACCTGAGGAAGGAGCGAACAGCTCCGAAAGCTTGTAAAATTAAATAAATCTGTTGGACTATAACCTGGTGTTGTGCGACTTCTCATTTTTATAAAGGTTTAGCATAACTTCCTTGCTTGTGTACTCTATGCCTCTGTTAATAAAGCCAAGGATCCCGTATGCTTCTTTAACAGCCTTCTTAACTTGTCCTGCCCCCTTCAAAGATTTGTGTATTTACACGCCCAGATCTCTCTGTTCCTGCACCCCCTTTAAAATTGCACCATTTAGTTTATATTGCCTCTCCTCATTCTTCCTACCAAAATGTAGCACTTCACTCTTCTCTGTGTTAAATTACATCTGCCACGTGTCTGCCCATTTCACCAGTCTGTCTGTGTCCTTCTGAAGTCTGTTACTATCCTCCTCACTTTTTATTATATTTCCGAGTTTCGTGTCATCTGCAAACTTTGAAATTATACTCAAGTCCAGGTCACTAATATATATCAAAAAAGCAGGTCAGTGAAATGTGATGCTAACTGGATTCATAAGACAATACAAAGTGAAATAAGTAAGAAAAGCAAACTCTACAAAGCTCTTAGGGA
This sequence comes from Squalus acanthias, assembly GCA_030390025.1. Taxonomy (NCBI): domain Eukaryota; kingdom Metazoa; phylum Chordata; class Chondrichthyes; order Squaliformes; family Squalidae; genus Squalus; species Squalus acanthias. Next base: position 995,137 of record JASTWF010000043.1, read on the forward strand.
GAAAGGTGAGGCGGAGGAATACTGGGTAGCAGACAGGAACCTCCAAACACTGTAAAACAGGTGGTCAGGGGGCAAAGAAGGAAGTAGAAATGAGCTTGGTTGTAGAAACTAAGCAACAACACGAAGACATTCCTGCATATTCTAACAGAAAGAGGGTTATCAGAGGAGAATTGAAATCCCCCAAAGACAAACAGGATTCTAGGTGAGGCTGAACTAAAAGTAGTTAATGTGCTAAATGACTATTTGCTGCAAGATTCTTCTAGAGAAGGCACTCGTAGCATGTCACCCATCAATGGAGGTTCTACAACGAAACTTAGTGATTGACGTCACTGGCATGAGCCTCCTAGACAGACCGAGAGAGCTCCCCAGGGTAGATTCTGTACACCCGAGGGTGCTACGCGAGACTCTGGACAAAATACCGACAGTCATCTGAAGGGTTCGGTGAACGCAGGGGAAGGTCCCACTGGGTTGGAAATGAGCCGACGTGATATCTACTTTCAAGAAGGGTGAAACCCCCTCCCAGATTACTGCAGCCACTGGGCCTCCACCATGCTGCTAATCTGAACTAAAAACAGAAAATGTTGACAATGAACAGCAGGTCAGTCAACAGCTGTAAAAGGAAAAGATGCGTGAAGAAGTTTTAGGCGTGCCTCCTCCATCAGACTGGTTTAGAAGGAGGGAAGACTGAGGGGGGAGGAGGAGTTCGACAGATTTGAGGTCCTGGGAAAGTATGGGTTAGAATAGGAGCCAATACGGTGAATCTTGATTTTGAACAGAGGGAGGAGGAAGAGTGTGGAGGACAGGTGATTGGGAACTTAGCAAGAACAGAGGAGGGAAGTTCCCAGCGGCACTGACCATAGTAATATCGATAAAATAGAGACAAACGGAAGCTTGTGAGGGAGTGAGAGGAAATGGAGGCTAAAGAGGAGCTATTTATCAGTTGACAAGCTTACTGGGGATATCGAAGAAAAGAGACAGATGAGGGAGGGGTAGACTCTAGAGAGGTGTGGAACAGGTGACGGGAGTCGGCAGCTCGCTTAACATCGCTCCACATTTAAATTTCCATTGATGTCAACGGAAATAAAAATGGGGAGAGATGTGAAAATGGTGAGCAGACTCGCCATCCGCCATTTACACTATCGCACAGAGTCAAGATCTACCCTAGAGAGACGGAGATAAACCAGCAAAGGTTTGGGGGTGCAGTATGGGGATGTAAAGCACTGGAGCCCGAACATGCTGCACCTTGAGGGGAGGGTGCAATTATCAGCCTGCTGCTCCCTGCAGAGATTCCGATCCCACTATGGGGAAGCATCAAGCTTAGGTTAATCCGGGTAATTTTATCCTACCCCCACCCCCGCTCCTCCCCCCCCCCACCCCGAGCAGGAATCTGTCTGGATCCAATTGGGCGCTTGTTTTACCCCCTACCCGGGCGGAGTCTAAAGCGGGCGCCCGATCCGATCCCATCAGTTTGCCGCCGCACAGGTTAGGTTGCGATGACCCCACCCCCGATATGTTTCCCCCGGGAAGAAAGAGAACAGTCAGTGCAAGACTTCCTGTGCAAGCACCACCTGGCAGCGTATTCAAGACAGGGTCTCGATGGAGGTCAGGGACTTTCTACCTGGGTCTCGGCCAGTGTAACGTATGAAGCAGTCTCTAGTTATGAGATGGAGCTGATGGTGATGAATGCAACTAAACCTTAATACATTAAAATAAAAATAGGCACTTGAAGAGGAGTGAAGGTGAGTTTAACATTTAATTGGGTGCATTGAATACAATTACCAATAAGTGAAGGGATGTCACCTTTTTATCTGCAGTGCTGAGTAAATCTCGGTATCTCTAACTCAAAAATATTAATAAAACCCTTTCTGTTTTTTTTGCCTGAAGAAATGTAAAGCTCCCCGCGGAAGACGGATCTATGGCAGTTCCAGAGGATGTTGGGATGGGGCTTGACAGCAATGCGTTAACCTACTATGGCCCAAGGATGTTACTATCATCCCAGGCAGGTCTCGTAGGAAACATGGCCGATACATTTATGGTAAGTTGCTTCAGGTGTTTGTTCAACCATGAGTGCACCAGAGTTCAGCCTGATCCTCACCTCATCTGGTGTCAACGCATCATAGAATCATACAGCACAAAAGGAGGCCATTCGGCCCATCGTGCCTGTGCCGGCTCTTTGAAAGAGCTCTCCAATTAGTCCACTCCCCCCTGCTCTTTCCCCATAACCTTGCAAATCTTTCCACATGCATGTTTTTCAGCAATTTGGAGCAGGAACCCTGGCTGCTTTTTCTTTCCCCAGCCAATGAATGCTGAGGCTAACTGTTGCAGCCGGTGCCCAGCCTCCCCTTAGCCTGGCGAAGACGTGAGATGTAGTAGCACCTCCTCCCAGCAGCTCCGAGGATAACATCCCTGAGCCACAGAGACCAGCTTTGATACCTGGTGTGTGTTGAATACAAAGCTCTCCACCACTGGGGATTTCCTCACCTCGTGTCTGGGTCTGTTGTAGACTAATTGATGGAGATTGATTGCTGTGATTGGTCAACAACTCCATTATTGTTGTCTCATGCGACTGCCAGGATGGCAGAAGGCGATCTAGATGGACCTCGGTCTTTTCTCATCTAGCACAGCGGTTCCCAACCTTTTCCTTCATGCGGACCACCAGCCGTTTAAAAATTGCTTCTGCGGGCCACCAGCCGTTTAAATTTTTTTTAACAGCCTATGGCTGACGGGAGTCAAACTTATATATTTTTTTTCACGGACCACCTGCAGTACCCTCGCGGACCACAGGTTGGGAAACGCTGATCTAGCAATTCCGATGATCCTGTGAGTGAGCCAGTTTCAACCAGGCTAATAACTGGGGCATCGCAGTTGGTCTCAGTGCCCAGGGTTTTCAAGGGAACATCAGCCAGAGTTCCTGCTGCTGATTGCTGTCCTGTTGCATACTGCCCGTGTGTGGATGCTGGACGAGGGCAGCCTGAGCTCGGTGTGAAGTTCTTGGTCAGAGACTCTACAAGTATTCAGTGTCGAGGCTCCACTAAGATTAAGAACAGTGATTCAAACGATTAACTGCGATTGAACAATCATTCAACCTACCGTCAAAGGACATCTGGGGACCTGCGCCAAAATTGGGAGAGCTGTCCCACAGACTAGTCAAGCCACAACCTGACATAGACATACTCACAGAATCATACCTTTCAGCCAATGTCCCAAACTCCTCCACCACCACCCCTGGGTATGTCCTGTCCCACCGGCAGGACAGACCCACCAAGGGTGGTGGCACAGTGGTATACAGTCAGGAAGGAGTGGCCCTGGGAGTCCTCAACATTGACTCCAGAACCCATAAAGTCTCATGGCTTCAGGTCAAGCATGGGCAAGGAAACCTCCTGCTGATTACCACCTACCGCCCTCCCTCAGCTGATGAATCAGTACTCCTCCATGTTGAACACCACTTGGAAGAAGCACTGAAAGTAGCAACGGCACAAAATGTACTCTGAGTGGGGGACTTCAATGTCTATCACCAAGAGTGGCTCGGTAGCACCACGACTGACTGAGCTGGCCGAGTCCTGAAGGACATAGCTGCCAGTCTGGGCCTGCGACTGATGGTGAGAGAACCAACACGAGGGAAAAACCGATTTGACCTCGTCCTCACCAATCAACCTGTCACAGATGCATCTGTCCATGACAGCATTGGTAGCAGTGACCACCGCACAGTCATTGTGGAGACGAAGTCCCATCTTCACACTGAGGACACCCTCCATCGTGTTGTGTGGCACTACCACCGTGCTAATTGGGATAGATTCAGAACAGATCTAGCAGCTCAAAACTGGGCATCCATGAGGCGCTGTGGGACATCAGCAGCAGCAGAATTGTATTCCACCACAATCTGTAACCTCATAGCCCGGCATATCCCTCACTCTACCATTACCATCAAGCCAGGGGACAAACCCTGGTTAAAAAAGGAGTGTAGAAGAGCATGCCAGGAGCAGCACCAGGCGTACCTAAATTTGCGGTGCCAACCTGGGGAAGCTGCAACACAGGACTACATGCATGCTAAGAAGTGGAAGCAGCATGCTATAGACAGGGCTAAGCGATCCCACAATCAACGGATCAGATCAAAGCTCTGCAGTCCTGCCACATCCAGTCGTGAATGGTGGTGGACTATTAAACAACTAACGGGAGGAGGAGGCTCCATGAATATCCGCATCCTCAATGATGGTGGAGCCCAGCACGTGAGTGCAAAAGACAAAGCTGAAGCGTTTGCAATCATCTACAGCCAGAAGTGCCGAGTGGATGATCCATATCCTGAGGTCCCCACCATCACAGAAGCCAGTCTTCAGCCAATTCGATTCACTCCACATGATATCAAGAAAAGGCTGAGCACACTGGATACAGCAAAGGCTGTGGGCCCCAACAACATCCCGGCTGTTGTGCTGAAGACTTGTGCTCCAGAACTAGCCGCGTCACTAGCCAAGCTGTTCCAGTACAGCTACAACACTGGCATCTATCCGACAATGTGGAAAACTGCCCAGGTATGGACAAATCCAATCCGGCCAATTACCGCCCCATCAGTCTACTCTCAATCATCAGCAAAGTGATGGAAGGTGTCGTCGACAGTGCTATCAAACAGCACTTACTCACCAATAACCTGCTCACTGATGCCCAGTTTGGGTTCTGCCAAGACCACTCGACTCCAGACCTCATTACAGCCTTGGTCCAAACATGGACAAAAGAGCTGAATTCCAGAGGTGAGATGAGAGTGACTGTCCTTGATATCAAGGCAGCATTTGACCGAGTGTAGCATCAAGGAGCCCTAGTAAAACTGAAGTCAATGGGAATCGAGGGGAAAACTCTCCACTGGCTGGAGTCATACCTAGCACAAAGGAAGATGGTTGTGGTGATTGGAGGTCAATCATTACAGCCCCAGGACATAGCTGCAGGAGTTCCTCAGGGCAGTGTCCTAGGCCCAACCATCTTCAGCTGCTTCATCAATGACCTTTCCTCCATCATAAGGTCAGAAGTGGGGATGTTCGCTGATGACTGCACGGTGTTCAGTGCCATTCGCAACTCCTCAGATAATGAAGCAGTCCATGCCCGCATGCAGCAAGATCTGGACGACATTCAGACTTGGGCTGATAAGTGGCAGGTAACATTCATGCCACAGAAGTGCCAGGCAATGACTGTCTTCAACAAGAGAGAGTCTAACCATCACCCCTTGACATTCAACGGCATTACCATCGCCAAATCCCCCACCATCAATATCCTGGGGGTCACCATTGACCAGAAACTTAACTGGACCAGCCACATATATACTGTGGCAACAAGAGCAGGTCAGAGGCTGGGTATTCTGTGGCGAGTGTCTCACCTCCTGACTCCCCAAAGCCTTTCCACCATCTACAAGGTACAAGTCAGGAGTGTGATGGAATACTCTCCACTTGCCTAGATGAGTGCAGCTCCAACAACACTCAAGAAGCTCAACACCATCCAAGACAAAGCAGCCCGCTTGATTGGCACCCCATCCACCACCTTAAACATTCACTCCCTGCACCACCGGCGTACCGTGGCTGCAGTGTGTACCATCTACAAGATGCAACTCGCCAAGGCTTCTTCGGCAGCACCTCCCAAACCCACGACCTCTTCCACCTAGAAAGACAAGGGCAGCAGGCACATGGGAACACCACCACCTCCAAGTTCCCCTCCAAGTCACACACCATCCTGACTTGGAAGTATATCGCCGTTTCTTCATAGTCACTGGGTCAAAATCCTGGAACTCCCTACCTAACAACACTGTGGGAGTACCTTCATCACACAGACTGCAGCGGTTCAAGAAGGCGACTCACCACCACCTTCTCAAGGGCAATTAGGCATGGGCAATAAATGCTGGACTTGCCAGTGACGCCCACATCCCATGAACGACTATAAAAAAAGGTAGGTTTTCCGAGTCCTACCATGGCACCAGTGTGCATCCTGGGTGCACTGCCTGTGATGGAGTTGAGTGGATGGGATATTCCCCGAGTAGTGCACACGCAGTTTCCGATCGGGTGAGGTACCTCCCCACGGCCGAGGACTCCGAACATCTCACCTGCAGAGTGAGCCAATCTTCACACGTTCAGTGCAGTAGTAGCAAGCCTCATGGTCTGCAGTACAAGTTCAAAAAAACTAGCAGAGAGAAATGCAGAAATGGAGAATTATTGATTGGCTGTATCTTGTATTATCATTTTAGAAAATAAATTCTGGTAGAGTTATTTCTCAGTTCAGTTTCTGTGTAGTTATGATAAAACATCCTGATGCCAGTGCCGCTTTGAAGTTAATGTTGGCCCACCTTTTTGGAAAGCACACGAGTCAATGAAAAGCGCAATTTCCCTGCAGTGCAATGGAATTACTGTACGGAAGGGGCTGGGGAACTCGTTGCCTTGCACAGGGACCAGCCCTAAGACACGAGGCACTCGTACTTTTCCTGGAATTGCGTTTCATTGGTTTGCACCAACAATGCACCGTGTCTTGGTGAACGCTGATTGTATATCATTAATCTCTGCAAATGGGACACCAACCAGTCGCCCTATTGCACCTGAACACAGATATGTTTATTGATTTGTCATAACTGGTTACGCACGGCAGTTATTAATATTCCACAGCAGTGAAAAACCAATGCCTCAGCGGTCCATTACCAGGTATGGAAGGTGAGTGTCCATGATCCATTCAGATAGCACTGCTTGTGGCACTGGTAATACAGCCTGGTCTTCTCCCTGCCTTCCCTTTGACCTGTGACTTGGTGTTTCGTCAGCTTTGGGGTCTCCGTGCACAGCTGGCCCACCTGTGGGATGTCCAATCGAGCTGCGATTCAATACTGCACCTTCTTTGCTTGCTCTGCAGCTAAAGAATGTACGAGGATGTTATTCGGAGGCAGGGCTATCCCAGCTTCTAGAAAACGGCCCCATTAAAATAGAACTAATTAATGCAACTGTTGGACCTACATTGATTTGGTTACATTCCCTGGAGGTACTGCCAAACTTGGCAAACATCCAAAGTGGCATCACTGAAATCAGGAGCTCACTGTGCAGGAAACCACAGATGCATTTCCCATCATTTGTGGTGTCACTTGCTGTAGTAATCCTGAGACTGGCCCCAACTCCAACCCTAACCTCTACCCCAGCCCCAACTCCAAACCTATCCTCAGACCCAATCCTAACCCCTGCCCCAGCCCTATCCCCAGACTGAACCCTAACCCCAATCCCAACCCTTGCACTATCACCAGCCTAACCCCAGCTGTAACCTTTACATATATCCTGTCATTCATGGTGCAGCGTGTTGTAGTATTCCTGAGTGTCCCTGGATTAATCGAGGAAACCAGCACGGATTTGTTAAAGGCAAAACGTGTTTAACTAACTTGATTGAGTTTTTTGATGAGGTAACAGAGAAGGTTGATGAGGGCAATGCAGTTGATGTGGTGTACATGGACTTCCAAAAGGCGTTTGATAAAGTGCCACATAATAGGCTTGCCAGCAAAGTTGAAGCCCATGGAATAAAAGGGACAGTGGCAGCATGGATACGAAATTGGCTAAGTGACAGGAAACAGAGAGCAGTGGTGAACGGTTGTTTATCAGACTGGAGGAAGGTATACAGTGGTGTTCCCCAGGGGTCGGTACTAGGACCACTGCTTTTCTTGATATATATTAATGACTTGGATGTGGGTGTACAGGGCACAATTTCAAAATTTACAGATGACACAAAACTTGGAAGTATAGTGAACAGTGAGGAGGATAGTGAGAGACTTCAAGAGGACATAGACAGGCTGGTGAAATGGGCGGACACGTGGCAGATGAAATTTGACACAGAAAAGTGCAAAGTGAGACATTTTGGTAGGAAGAACGAGGAGAGGCAATATAAACTAAAGGGTACAATCCTAAAGGGACTGCAGGAACAGAGAGACCTGGGGATATATGTGCTTGAATCGTTGAAAGAGGTTATAAAAGCACACGGGATCCGGCATGGACTCGACGCGCCGAATGGCTGCCTTCCATGCTGTAACCATTCTATGATTCTATCCTGGGCTTCATAAATAGAGGCACAGAGTACAAAAACAAGAAAGTTATGATGTACCTTTACAAAACATTGGTCCGATCTCAACTGGAGTATTGTGTCCAATTCTGGGCACCGCACTTTAGGAAGGATGTGAAGGCCTTAGAGAGGGTGCAGAAAAGATTTACAAGAATGGTTCCATGGACGAGGGACTTCAGTTACGTGGATAGACTGGAGAAGCTGGGGTTGTTCTCCTTAGAACAGAGAAGGTTGAGAGGAGATTTGATAGAGGTGTTCAAAATCATGAGAGGTCTGGACAGAGTAGATAGAGAGAAACTGTTCCCATTGGCCGAAGCGTTGAGAACCAGAGGACACAGATTTAAGGTGATTGGCAGAAGAAACAAAGGCGACATGAGGAAAAACTTTTTTACACAGCGAGTGGTTAGGATCTGGAATACACTGCCTGAAAGGGTGGTGGAGGCAGATTCAATCACAGCTTTCAAAAGAGAATTGGATAAGTACCTGAAGGAAAAAAAATTGTCGGGCTACGGGGAAAGGGCGGGGGAGTGGGACTAGCTGAAGTGCTCTTGCAGAGAGCGGGCACGGGCTCGACGGGCCGAATGGCCCCCTCCTGTGCTGTAACCATTCTATGATTCTATGTGTTGGGATTTGACCCTCAACAAAACGTGAGTGAGTATCTCTTTGTCAGCTTAAGCTCACTGTGGGTCTTTCATTTTTAATCTCCTCTGTTTTGCTCTTTTCTCTCTTCTGAAGCCACAAGATCTCCGGAAGCCGCTAGTTCAGCCCGTGTCTGTCTGCTGGACCCCAATCTCCGACTTGTACGTGGGCTGTAAAAAGGGGCATCTGTTACTGGTAGACGCCGAGTTGCATAAAGCTGTCGTAGTGGCTGCTCCACCCATTGAACAGTCGTCCACTGGTACGATGTTTTGCTTAATTACTGACAGAAACAGAGACACTGTGCTTACCTTACAGCACAAGTTTTAATTTTGGGTGGAGACTTAATGGAGTTTGGAAATTGCCTTTCATCTGATAGATGGTCGCACTCTCATCTCTAGCCTCCAACCACTCGTGCTTTTCTATACCTTTTATCTTTTTCTATTTATCAATATTACTATGCTCATTGCCCCTCTGAAATTTCCTCTCTTGTTCCTACCCTAAGCTGAAAATACGCCATCCTACACACTCTCCATCCTCCCTTTGATGAAGTCACAACTCACCGTGCCACCTCCTACTCTATCTCATTCTTACCCAGGACTTACTGGAACTCCTCTCCTCCCTCGCTCTTCCCTTCCCTACAATGTTCTGCTTTGTAAAATCCAAGCTTGCTGTCACTTTTTGCCAGCACTTGGTGTCAGCTCTGGCTCAGTGGGTAGCACTCTCGCATCTGAGTCAGAAGGTTGTGGGTTCAAGTCCCTATCCAGAGACTTGACCACAAAATCCAAGCTGACACTCCAGTGCAGTACTGAGGGAGTGCTGCACTGTTGGAGGTGCCATCTTTAAACTGAGGCCCCGTCTGCCCTCTCAGGTAGATGTAAAAGATCCCACGACACTATTACGAAGAAGAGCAGAGGAGTTCTCCCAGTGCTGTTTGTGGGACCTTGTTGTGCGCAAATTAGCTGCCGTGTTTCCTACATTACAACAGTGACTGCACTTCAAAAAAATACTGTAAAGCGCTTTGGGACGTCCTGAGGTCATGAAAGGCGCTATATAAATGCAAGTCTTTATGTTTCCTTTTTGTTCACTACCTTCTCTCCTATTCATTCCTGCAGGTCTGCACTGTGAGCCTCAGCCCTTCATGAGGTTTCATATATGAAATGTTAACTCCTTTTAACCCTCATCATGCCTTTGTTAGTTCTAGACATGACTATTCCAGCGCACTCCTGGCTGGCCTCCCACATTCTACCCTACGTAAACTTGAGGTCATCCAAAACTCGGCTGCCCGTGTCCTAACTCGCACCAAGTCCCGTTCGCCCATCACCCCTGTGCTCGCTGACCTACATTGGCTCCTGGTTAAGCAACGCCTCGATTTCAAAATTCTCATCCTTGTTTTCAAAACACTCCATGGCCTCGCTCCTCCCTATCTCTGTAATCTCCTTCAGCCCCACAACCGCCCCCTCCCCCCACCCCGCCGAGATATCTGCGCTCCACTAATTCTGCCCTCTTGAGCATCCCTGATTATAATCGCTCAATCATTGGTGGCTGTGCCTTCTGTTGCCTAAGCTCTGGAAAACCTGCCTAAACCTCTCCGCCTCGCTACCTCTCTTTCCTCCTTTAAGACGCTCCTTAAAACCTACCTCTTTGACCAAGCTTTTGGTCACCTGCCTTAATTTATCCTTATGTGGCTTGGTGCCAAATTTTTTGTCTTATAATACTCCTGTGAAACGCCTTGGGACGTTTTACTACGTTAAAGGCGCTATATAAATACAAGTTGTTGTTGTTTAAAAGCCACACGTGAGGCTTGTAAAGACGTTTAAGGCTGATGCAATGAATGGAAAATGCAAAACCTGGACTGATGACTGGCTTAGAGATAGAAAGCTGAAGCTGATTTCTGGGGGATTTGTGGAACTCGACAGGGGTTTGTTCTGGGCTCAGTTAGTAATCACACTGGCCAGTCCACAAACACAGTATCCAAACAGCCAAGGAAGGCGCGAGGTTCAACCCCTGGTCATGCTGCATTCGTTGATCTCAGTTGGGGTGGATGTAAGAGCAGTACAATTGGTCTTGATTCCCTTGACTAAGAATGGGAGGGAAAAATCTCGGGTGACTGCTCCTGATTTGTGTCCTACGGCCTCTGCTGGGATGGGTGCATTGGGTAAGACCCTCATCAGGCATAGCTGTGATGTCCAACATAGCCTGCCAACACCCACAGCCCAGGCTCACACCCGATGAGTGCCAGTGTCGACAACTCTCAAGTCAAGTAGAGAATGACCTAGCCTTAATCGAAACTCGAAGAACTTAGAAGACGTTTTTGCCCAGCCCAGTAGATAACTGGAATCAATGCACAGCAAATAATGCATTGAATGAAAAGAGCTGCATGGGTATCCAGTTAAGAAAGGGATTCGGGTGGACAAGGATAAGCATAGGTAGGGAAGTCAAAGACCCATTGGGACAATAGAATGCGACTGGTCAGCATTGAACACCGTCACTTGTAATATTCGCCTGTGATTCTGGAGTTTAACTGCATTGTCTTCAGAATTGGGGAGAAATCCCACCAGGTTTTTGCTCTTGGCAGTTTCTCTGGGGTTTATTCACCTCCTGGAGGTTACGTATGCCAGGGAGAGCTGATGATTGAGGGATCTGAGCATGCTTGATTCGCTCAAAGGCCCTTGCTTGTTAAGTACTTTCTTCGGGGTGGCTGCTGAGATGCTGATCAGATGGCCCTGGGACTCGCGGTCATCACCCGCATCAGTGTAGAGAGCAAACATCCTAACACAACAAGAAAAACTGGGAACACACAAATCTGAAACGAATACCGGAAATTCTGGGAATAGACAGCTGGTCCGCCTGCATCTGTGAACAGACAGCTTAGCGTTTGAAGCAGAGATTTGTATTTATAAGGTGCCCATCACACCTCGTAAACTCGACACATAATGTGGATTATTTTTGAAGTGCAATGATTGTTATATATAGACAAATATGGCAGTCATTTTGTGCTCAGCAAGATCCCACAAACAGAAATGAGATGTATGATCAGTTAACTAGTTCACAGAATCACAGAATCCCCACAGTGCAGATAGAGGCCATTTCGGCCCATCGAGCCTGCACCGACACATATCCCACCCTATCCCCGTAACCCCACGTATTTAATCCCCCTAACACTAAGGGTCAATTTATCATAGCCAAATCAACCTAACCCGCACATCTTTGGACTGTGGGAGGAAAACCAGAGCACCCGGAGGAAACCCACGCAGACACGGGGAGAATGTGCAAACTCCACACAGACAGTCACCCGTGGCCGGATTCGAACCCGGGTCCCTGGCGCTGTGAGGCACCAGTGCTAACCACTATGCCACCATGTTGCCCTTTTGGGTGTGTTGGTTGAGGGAGGAATGTTGGACAGCACACCAGGAGGAATTCTCCGAATAGTGCCATGGGGTCTTTCATGTCTACCTAAGTCACTGGGACAGACAGAGGGTCTCCGTTTAATGTCTCATCCGGAATATAGATTGAGACCTTTTGTCAGAAGTCTTGCCTTTTCTCTGTTCGCATACTACTGGGATTACTTTGTATTTTTCGTGCTGTTTGTTGTTATCCTACTGTGCCAAATAAAGAAATCTTGTTGTGTACTTGTCTCCTTTGTCTAGACACCATGACGACAGATCACTCACCATCGAAGATTACGTTGAGTGTGTATCCCACGCTGAAGCCATGCGCAGTGAACACCCTGGCACTCTACACAAAGGGACTGTTTACAGCAGGAATGGTACTTGCTTCCAAATAGTGTCATTTTACAAAACCAAAATGCACCCAAGTATAAACTACACCTGTGTGTCCCCTATACCACCATACCACAACACAGTGGGGCTAGAGTTAGTGTTTGGGCCCGGGTTGGTTAGAGTTAGTGTTTGGGCCCGGGTTGGTTAGAGTTAGTGTTTGGGACTGGGTTGGTTAGAGTTAGTGTTTGGGCCCGGGTTGGTTAGAGTTAGTGTTTGGGACTGGGTTGGTTAGAGTTGGTGTTTGGGCCCGGGTTGGTTAGAGTTAGTGTTTGGGCCCAGGTTGGTTAGAGTTGGTGTTTGGGCCCGGGTTGGTTAGAGTTGGTGTTTGGGACTGGGTTGGTTAGAGTTAGTGTTTGGGCCCAGGTTGGTTAGAGTTGGTGTTTGGGCCCGGGTTGGTTAGAGTTGGTGTTTGGGACTGGGTTGGTTAGAGTTAGTGTTTGGGCCCGGGTTGGTTAGAGTTAGTGTTTGGGCCCGGGTTGGTTAGAGTTAGTGTTTGGGCCCAGGTTGGTTAGAGTTAGTGTTTGGGCCCGGGTTGGTTAGAGTTAGTGTTTGGGCCCAGGTTGGTTAGAGTTAGTGTTTGGGCCCAGGTTGGTTAGAGTTAGTGTTTGGGCCTGTGTTGGTTAGAGTTAGTGTTTGGGCCCGGGTTGGTTAGAGTTGGTATTTGGGACTGGGTTGGTTAGAGTTGGTATTTGGGACTGGGTTGGTTAGAGTCAGTGTTTGGGCCCGGGTTGGTTAGAGTTAGTGTTTGGGACTGGGTTGGTTAGAGTTGGTGTTTGGGACTGGGTTGGTTAGAGTTAGTGTTTGGGACTGGGTTGGTTAGAGTTGGTGTGTGAGGGCCTGGGTTGGTTAGAGTTGGTGTTTGGGCCCGGGTTGGTTAGAGTTAGTGTTTGGGACTGGGTTGGTTAGAGTTGGTGTGTGAGGGCCTGGGTTGGTTCTCAGTGCCTGTTTGTTTCAGAGTTAGGATGTTGAAATATTTTTGCAGGAAGTAAAACTTACAGGTGTCATCTATGTGTGTGACTGAATGTGTGTTTCTTTGACAGAGCATGTGTGTGATCCAGAGAACGCCAGTTGAAATCTCACTGTTGGCAGTTTGAGAATTTGAATTCAGTTTAAAAATCTGGAAATAAAAAACTGGGATCAGTAAAAGTGACCCTGAAGCTGTCGGATTGTCGTAAAATCCCAACTGGTTCACTGATTTCCTTTAGGGAAGGAAACCTGCCGTCCTTACCCGGTTCGGGCCTATATGTGACTCCAGTCCCACACCAACGTGGTCGACACTGTAGTGGTCTAGCAAGTTGTATCAAACCGCTACAAACAGTAACAAGGCCTGCAGCGGTTCAAGAAGGCGGCCCACTTTCTCTGGGTAACTAGGGATGGGACTTGCCAGTGATGGTCACATCCCGAGAATGAATTAAAAGAAAACTCTATTTGCATGTCTGTTCCTAAAATTCCACATTTCCTTACCCAGATCTCCTCAAAACGTAACTCTTCAACCTGGCCTCTGATAACCTGGTTTAACTCTTGTGCCATTCCTGCTCAGTGTCCAATCCCTCCCTCAGTGCAGCATTCCATTGCTACATTAAAGATGATCTGTCAGTACAAGTCATCGTGCTGTGTGCGAGACTGAGCATGTGCGTGACATTGAGCACATCAATGAGTGTGTGCACGTGCGACATTAAGCACATGCATAGCTTCTCACATGTATGCGTGCATTAGCCATGTATGAGATCACAAACATACATTGTTTGTGTGCCCGTGTGTGGCTCTGTATGTATGCTGGTAACTGAGTGTAATGTATTCCTCAGGATGGAACACTCTACTGTATCAAGGTTAAACCCCACATAGTGGAGATGGAGGAATGCTGGTCAGCAGGGACGCCAATCAGGAACATTACATTCTCGGCAGACTACAAATTGCTGCTCGTTGCTACAGATGAGGTAAAGAATGATCAGCTCCAGGCTGCACAGGTCTGACTGGATGGGACTTGCGCATCATTAAAGAACTTTGCATTGCAAACAACCTTAGATTAGCATTTCCTTCCTGTTTGGTTTCAGCGGAGACTGTAACTTCCCAGCTCTATACTTATCTGTCAGTGCATTACGTTTAGTTGACTTCAGTTTTAATTCCCTCCCCTGGAAGCTGTTTATTCATGCTGGGTGAGGCTCCATGGGTAGTGGTTGCCTGCGGGTATCCTGTCCAAACGGCTGCTCTTCATAGATTAGCCTAATTAGTGAATGGCCACAGGATATTAGACCGTGAAGGGCATCACAGCTGGACCTGTTCCTGTCCTCATCCAGCACCTAGACATGGACTGTTCCCAACACCTGTCCTCATCCAGCACCCAGACATGGACTGTTCCCAACACCTGTCCTCATCCAGCACCCAGACATGGACTGTTCCCAGCACCTGTCCTCATCCAGCACCCAGACATGGACTGTTCCCAGCAAGGGTCACCGGGTGATGATCAGGAGCGAGAACCATGGCTACTTTTTTTTTCTCCCCACCCTCCAGCTTAGGGATACCAACAACAATAGCAACTTGCATTTATATAGCACCTTTAACGTAGTAAAACGTCCCAAGGCACTTGACAGCAGCGTTATAAAACAAAATTTGACACCGAGCCACATAAGGAGATATTAGGACAGGTTGGTCAACGTGGTAGGTTTTAAGGAGCTTCTTAAAGGAGGAAAGAGAGGTAGAGCGCAGAGAGGTTTTGGGAGGGAATTCCAGCGCGTAGGGCCTAGGCAGCTGAAGGCACGACCGCCAATGGTTGAGCGATTAAAATCAGGAATGCGCAAGAGGCCAGAATTGGAGGAGTGCAGAGATCTCGGAGTATAGTAGGGCTGGAGGCGGTTACAGAGATAGTGCCATTTGTACCCTCCCATCACTATCCCGCGTGTGATCAGCACAGACTGAAGACTGAAGCTGGGATCTTCCTGGCCTATATTTCCCAGCAGTCTCCATTAGTGATTCCTAACACTGTAATCCATCAGTAAGCACTTCCCTTGAGGAGTGTATGACCATTAGTCCACGGGGCTAATGATGCCGATAGTTTGTGCCCCAGCCCAGCGCCCCCAGTAATACACATGGAAACAAAGAGCTCATTTATTCCCCTCTCCCCTCACCGCTCCATCTACACTGTCTTGGTCAGGCTCGCTGGGGAGTTCATCTCATAGACAACTCTAAAAACACCTTCTGATCTGAAGCACTGTTGATATTAAGCCAGCACAGTTACGATGGGCCGAATGGCCACCTTCTGTGCAGTATGATTCTATGATTAAGCAGTGCCCCTTCCTAGGAGAGTGTTGGTGCAATTATGAGACTGCTGCCTCAACTATGAATTCACCTAGTAGTGTCTCACAAAGGAGGATAATGGTAGCAGAGCATCTCTGGTGCAGTAACACAAAGTGGATATATGTACAGGAAGAGTATATAGGAAAGAAGGAATTTCCATGGAGTGGAAACACATGCTAAATGCTGTTCCACGAGATTCCGTGTTGGGGCTGCTCTTACTCATGTAATGTATTTTAAAACGCCTCGATTTTAAATTCTCATCCTTGCTTTCCAACCTCTCCATGTCTTCACCCCTCCCTATCTCTGTAACTTCCTCCAGCCCTGCAACCCTCCGAGATTTTAATCGCCCCACCATTGACGGCCGTGCCTTCAGCTGCCTGGGCCCTAGGCTCTGGAATTCCCCCCCTAAACCTCTCCACCTCTCTACTTCTCTCTCCTCCTTTAAGATGTTCCTTAAAACCTACCTCTTTGACCAAGGTATCCTAATATCTCCTTATGTGGCTCAGTGTCAAACTTGGTTTGATTATCACTCCTGTGAAACGCCTTGGGATGTTTTACTATGTTAAAGGTGCTATATAAATGCAGGTTGTTGTAATGATCTGGATTTGTGAACTGAGGGATCAGTATCAGTTTGTTGATGAGTGCAGATGGGGAAGGCTGCTTCTGGTGAAGTGTGGTGATGATGATGTAGCCATTTCTATTGCAGTGCATGTGTAAAATACAGCCTGTGTGTTCCTTTTGCCCTCAGGGTTCAGTACATATTTACAACCCATTAGAGCAAAACGATGTGACCACACTCTTGGACCTACACAGTGGGGACTATGTGTCAGCAGGTCTGCTGGGGACAGGGAAACAATACTGCGTGGTAAGATTAAAAAATAGTAAAACAGCACTGAGCAGCTCCGTGTTACTGCGTTGGATCTTTCAAATGTTTCTTTTGTGAATTTTTTCCACAAGGTTGTCAGTCCTGGGGACCGAAATCTTTTCGCCATGGGGTGTCGGCCATGGCGCAGTGAGTAGCACTCTCACCTCTGAGTCAGAAGGTCCCGCTCCAGAGACTTGAGCCCATAATCCAGGCTGACACTCCCAGTGCAGTACTGAGGGAGCGTTGCACTGTCGGAGGGGCGGTACTGAGGGAACGTTGCACTGTCGGAGGGGCGGTACTGAGGGAATGTTGCACTGTGGGAGGGGCAGTACTGAGGGAACGTTGCACTGTGGGAGGGGCAGTACTGAGGGAACGTTGCACTGTGGGAGGGGCAGTACTGAGGGAACGCTGCACTGTCGGAGGGGCAGTACTGAGGGAACGTTGCACTGTGGGAGGGGCAGTACTGAGGGAGCGCTGCACTGTCGGAGGGGCAGTACTGAGGGAGCGCTGTACTGTCGGAGGGACAGTACTGAGGGAACGTTGCACTGTGGGAGGGGCAGTACTGAGGGAGCGCTGCACTGTGGGAGGGGCAGTACTGAGGGAGCGCTGCACTGTGGGAGGGGCATTACTGAGGGAACGTTGCACTGTGGGAGGGGCAGTACTGAGGGAACGTTGCACTGTGGGAGGGGCAGTACTGAGGGAACGTTGCACTGTGGGAGGGGCAGTACTGAGGGAGCGCTGCACTGTCGGAGGGGCAGTACTGAGGGAACGTTGCACTGTGGGACGGGCAGTACTGAGGGAGCGCTGCACTGTCGGAGGGGCAGTACTGAGGGAACGTTGCACTGTGGGAGGGGCAGTACTGAGGGAACGTTGCACTGTGGGAGGGGCAGTACTGAGGGAGCGCTGCACTGTGGGAGGGGCAGTACTGAGGGAATGTTGCACTGTGGGAGGGGCAGTACTGAGGGAGCGCTGCACTGGGAGGGGCAGTACTGAGGGAGCGCTGCACTGGGAGGGGCAGTACTGAGGGAATGTTGCACTGTCGGAGGGGCAGTACTGAGGGAGCGCTGCACTGGGAGGGGCAGTACTGAGGGAATGTTGCACTGTCGGAGGGGCAGTACTGAGGGAGCGCTGCACTGTGGGAGGGGCAGTACTGAGGGAATGTTGCACTGTGGGAGGGGCAGTACTGAGGGAATGTTGCACTGTGGGAGGGGCAGTACTGAGGGAGCGCTGCACTGTGGGAGGGGCAGTACTGAGGGCGCGCTGCACTGTCAGAGGGGCAGTACTGAGGGAGCGCTGCAGTGTCGGAGGGGCATTACTGAGGGAATGTTGCACTGTGGGAGGGGCAGTACTGAGGGAACGTTGCACTGTGGGAGGGGCAGTACTGAGGGAACGTTGCACTGTGGGAGGGGCAGTACTGAGGGAACGCTGCACTGTCGGAGGGGCAGTACTGAGGGAACGTTGCACTGTGGGAGGGGCAGTACTGAGGGCGCGCTGCACTGTCAGAGGGGCAGTACTGAGGGAGCGCTGCACTGTGGGAGGGGCATTACTGAGGGAACGTTGCACTGTGGGAGGGGCAGTACTGAGGGAACGTTGCACTGTGGGAGGGGCAGTACTGAGGGAACGTTGCACTGTGGGAGGGGCAGTACTGAGGGAGCGCTGCACTGTCGGAGGGGCAGTACTGAGGGAACGTTGCACTGTGGGACGGGCAGTACTGAGGGAGCGCTGCACTGTCGGAGGGGCAGTACTGAGGGAACGTTGCACTGTGGGAGGGGCAGTACTGAGGGAACGTTGCACTGTGGGAGGGGCAGTACTGAGGGAGCGCTGCACTGTGGGAGGGGCAGTACTGAGGGAACGTTGCACTGTGGGAGGGGCAGTACTGAGGGAGCGCTGCACTGTGGGAGGGGCAGTACTGAGGGAGCACTGCACTGTCGGAGGGGCAGTACTGAGGGAACGTTGCACTGTGGGAGGGGCAGTACTGAGGGAGCGCTGCACTGTGGGAGGGGCAGTACTGAGGGAGCGCTGCACTGTCGGAGGGGCAGTACTGAGGGAATGTTGCACTGTGGGAGGGGCAGTACTGAGGGAACGTTGCACTGTCGGAGGGGCAGTACTGAGGGAGCGCTGCACTGTCGGAGGGTCAGTACTGAGGGAACGTTGCACTGTCGGAGGGGCAGTACTGAGGGAACGTTGCACTGTCGGAGGGGCAGTACTGAGGGAATGTTGCACTGTCGGAGGGGCAGTACTGAGGGAGCGCCGCACTGTCGGAGGGGCAGTACTGAGGGAGCGCCGCACTGTCAGAGCGTCAGTACTGAGGGAGCTCCGCACTGTCGGAGGGTCAGTACTGAGGGAGTGCCGCACTGTCAGAGGGTCAGTATTGAGGGAGCGCTACACTGTCGGAGGGGCAGTACTGAAGGAGCGCTGCACTGTCGGACACTCCCAGGGCAGGTACAGCACGGGTTAGATACAGAGTAAAGCTCCCTCTACACTGTCCCATCAAACACTCCCAGGGCAGGTACAGCACGGGTTAGATACAGAGTAAAGCTCCCTCTACACTGTCCCATCAAACACTCCCAGGGCAGATGCAGCACGGGTTAGATACAGAGTAAAGCTCCCTCTACACTGTCCCATCAAACACTCCCAGGGCAGGTACAGCACGGGTTAGATACAGAGTAAAGCTCCCTCTACACTGTCCCATCAAACACTCCCAGGGCAGGTGCAGCACGGGGTTAGATACAGAGTAAAGCTCCCTCTACACTGTCCCATCAAACACTCCCAGGGCAGGTACAGCACAGGTTAGATACAGAGTAAAGCTCCCTCTACACTGTCCCATCAAACACTCCCAGGGCAGGTACAGCACAGGTTAGATACAGAGTAAAGCTCCCTCTACACTGTCCCATCAAACACTCCCAGGGTAGGTACAGCACAGGTTAGATACAGAGTAAAGCTCCCTCTACACTGTCCCATCAAACACTCCCAGGGCAGGTACAGCACGGGTTAGATACAGAGTAAAGCTCCCGCTACACTGTCCCATCAAACACTCCCAGGGCAGGTACAGCACGGGGTAGATACAGAGTAAAGCTCCCTCTACACTGTCCCATCAAACACTCCCAGGGCAGGTACAGTACAGGTTAGATACAGAGTAAAGCTCCCTCTACACTGTCCCATCAAACACTCCCAGGGCAGGTACAGCACGGGTTAGATACAGAGTAAAGCTCCCTCTACACTGTCCATCAAGATTTCAAATAAAACTGTTGGACTATAACCTGGTGTTGTGCGACCTCTCAATTTTGTCCACCCCAGTCCAACACCGGCATCTCCGCATCATCAAACACTCCCAGGGCAGGTACAGCATGGGTTAGATACAGAGTAAAGCGCCCTCTGCACTGTCCCATCAAACACTCCCAGGGCAGGTACAGCATGGGTTAGATACAGAGTAAAGCTCCCTCTACACTGTCCCATCAAACACTCCCAGGGCAGGTACAGCACGGGTTAGATACAGAGTAAAGCTCCCTCTACACTGTCCCATCAAACACTCCCAGGGCAGGTACAGCACGGGTTAGATACAGAGTAAAGCTCTCTCTACACTGTCCCATCAAACACTCCCAGGGCAGGTACAGCACGGGTTAGATACGAGTAAAGCTCCCTCTACACTATCCCATCAAACACTCACAGGGCAGGTACAGCACGGGTTAGATACAGAGTAAAGCTCCCTCTACACTGTCCCATCAAACACTCCCAGGACAGGTACAGCACTGTGTTAGATACAGAGTAAAGCTCCCTCTGCACTGTCCCATCAAACACTCCCAGGGCAGGTACAGCACGGGTTAGATACAGAGTAAAGCTCCCTCTACACTGTCCCATCAAACACTCCCAGGGCAGGTACAGCTCGGGTTAGATGCAGAGTAAAGCTCCCTCTACACTGTCCCATCAAACACTCCCGGGGCAGGTACAGCACGGGTTAGATACAGAGTAAAGCTCCCTCTACACTGTCCCATCAAACACTCCCAGGGCAGGTACAGCACGGGTTAGATACAGAGTAAAGCTCCCTCTACACTGTCCCATCAAACACTCCCAGGGCAGGTACAGCACGGGTTAGACACAGAGTAAAGCTCCCTCTACACTGTCCCATCAAGCAATTTGCAGGGAGGTTGGACAGGGGTTTGAGCTGAGGAGAAAATTGAATGAAAGTGTCAGCGGAGCAGTGACCACCAGGCTTATCTCTATTGTCCTGGGAGATTCAGTATGTTTTGATCTTCTTCATTCATGTGTGTCTTAGTGGACTGTGTTTTGTTGCAGTCTGCAAGAATACTGGGTGTCGTGCAGGTGTGGTCAATTGTGGATGGGCAAAACATCAGCACCCTTGCCCTTCCAGTAAAGGTAAAGAATCCTTTTTTCCTATCTCCTCAAAGTGGTGACAGGGCGACGGGGAAAGAGCAGCGGAGTGGCACTAATTGCATAGCTCTTTCAAAGAGCCAACACTGGCACTGTGGGCCGGATGGCCTCCTTCTGTGCTGTAAGATTTTATGATGTTTTGGAAACTGTGCCATTGCCGCTCTAGTATCTCGCTCAATTGGCCGTTCATCATGGTGTGAGCCGAGACAGTGAGCGCTGGCGACATACTTGCCCATAGAGGTGGGTGGATGGGGTGGGGCATTGCAGCGGAGCCCAATACTCTGCCTACCCGGTGTCCACAGACGGCCACTCTCCTGCAGAAGCCTCTGATAGCATTCAGGGGCTGTAAACCGGCCTGATTTACTTCTCCTTTATTCAAGGATATTCAAGCTACTCCTGCACCTCTTGGCCCACAAGGACTGACCTGGCTGGGCCTCTCCTGGCCCTGGCTTCTGTTCCTGGTTCCCGGAGGCTTTGGCCTGATGGGGAAGCCACCACTGCTCCCCACTCGGGTCGAGGGTTAAAATAGCAGATCGGGCCCCGATGATGTCATTAGAGCTCGATCTGCATATTTAAAAGGACTCCCCCGGCTTGGGGCGAGTGTCCTTGACACTTGCAATTTAAAACTGCAGTCAGCCAGATCAGGGCGGGAATAAAGTGGGTAAATCCCCCATCCCTGGTTTCTGCCACGCTGGGGTGGGGGAAGGGGGGGTTTGGGGGGTTTGAATCAAGCCCCTGGAATCTGTAGTGCACCCCCTACATGAAAGCTGTGTGCCTGTTAGTACCTTATATAAAAGCAAAATACTGCGGGTGCTGGAAATCTGAAATTAAAAACAGAGAATGCTGGAAACACTCAGCAGGTCAGGCAGCATCTGTGGAGAGAAACAGAGTCAACGTTTCAGGTCGATGAGCTTTCATCAGAACTTTGGTGATTGAAAAGTAATTTCATTTACTTGCTCCTTTTTCCAGATCACAGTCATGGCGTGCTGTCCCTCCTCCAGCTATGTTGCTCTGGGGACGGAAACCGGTTGCATCTATTATATAAACCTGGTGACAGTGCAGAAACCTCACCTGGCCTATCAAGTCCATCTCCACAACATGCCGATACAGTGTCTCCTGTAAGTAGGGAGGAGAAATGGGCATTTATATAAACACTTTAGCACATTTGATGTCCTGGACTAGTTTCCATCGCCTGAGGGGGTCGAAGAGGAATTTTTCCCTTATCTGCCCTGCGTTTTTTCTGAGCGGCTCATGTGCTTTTGCTGGTATTGGCTGTGGGAGCAATGTTGGCCAGGACACCGAGAAATCTCCCTGCATTTCTTCAAGTCGTGCCATGGGATCTTAAACTTCCACCTGAGGAGGTAGACAGGGCCTCGGTTTAACGTCTCATCAGAAAGACGGCACCTCCAAAAGACACCTCCAACAGTGCGGAGCTCCCTCAGTACTGCCCCTCCGACAGTGCAGCGCTCCCTCAGTACTGCCCCTCTGACAGTGCAGCGCTCTCTCAGTACTGACCCTCCGACAGTGCGGCGCTCCCTCAGTACTGCCCCTCCGACAGTGCGGCGCTCCCTCAGTACTGACCCTCCGACAGTGCGGCGCTCCCTCAGTACTGCCCCTCCGACAGTGTAGCGCTCCCTCAGTACTGACCCTCCGACAGTGCGGCGCTCCCTCAGTACTGCCCCTCCGACAGTGCGGCGCTCCCTCAGTACTGCCCCTTTGACAGTGCAGCGCTCCCTCAGTATTGTCCCTCCGACAGTGCAGCGCTCCCTCAGTACTGCCCCTCTGACAGTGCAGCGCTCCCTCAGTACTGCCCCTCCGACAATGCAGCACTTCCTCAGTACTGCCCCTCCGACTGCAGCGCTCCCTCAGTTCTGCCCCTCCGACAGTGCAGCGCTCCCTCAGTTCTGCCCCTCCGACAGTGCAGCGTGCCCTCAGTACTGCCCCTCCGACAGTGCGGCGCTCCCTCAGTACTGTCCGTCCGATAGTGCGGTGCTCCCTCAGTACTTCCCCTCCGACATTGCAGCGCTCCCTCAGTACTGCCACTCCGACAATGCAGCACTTCCTCAGTGCTGCCCCTCCGACAGTGCAGCGCTCCCTCAGTTCTGCCCCTCCGACAGTGCAGCGCGCCCTCAGTTCTGCCCCTCCGACAGTGCAGCGCTCCCTCAGTTCTGCCCCTCCGACAGTGCAGTGCTCCCTCAGTACTGCCCCTCCGACAATGCAGCACTTTACCTGACAAAGGGGCAACAGCTCCGAAAGCTCGTAATTTTAAATAAAACTGTTGGACTATAACCTGGTGTTGTGCGACTTCTCATTTTTGTCCACCCCAGTCCAACACCGGCATCTCCGCATCATGAGTATATTCAAGGCTGAGATCGATAGATTTTTGGACTCTAGGAGAATCAAGGGATATGGGGATCGGGTGGGAAAGTGGAGTTGAGGTCGAAGATTAGCCATGATCTTATTGAATGGTGGAGCAGGCTCAAGAGGCCTTATGCTCCTAATTCTTATGTTCTTATGCTCTATAGTGATATCACTCCTCTAGTGTACAATGGATGGTGCAGCTTGCAATCCTCAGCTGATGTTATTTGTGAACTTTCAGATATGACCAAGGGGGACAGTTCCTTGTGGCTGGGTGCTCTGATGGACATACATTCGTTATGAATGCCAAACCCTCCAAGTACTTTAAAGTCCTCGGATACACAGGTAATGGTTCAACAGACTGCAGGCTCTCTGTCAGCTGGGGTTCCTAGATCGTACGGATTGTTTTTCAGCAAAACTAACAAAAGCTAACCCTTCGTTATCCTTGGCTATCCTTGGATCGTCAAAGTCTATTCCCTAAGTAAAGGGAGCAACTCCGCCTGCCCCCCGCGCCCCTCCCACAACCCAGGACGGAGTCCCTGCCCGTTGGGATTGGCACAGATTGTTGTTGCTCCTTCTGCCGAGTCCTTTCTCTCTGGCGATCGGCATTTCCTCCCAGCGACGCACTTGGGCACACGTTGTAGCAGAGGATTCATACCTTGTCAGCCTGTGGTACAGTGTATGCCAGCGTACAGCATGTAGCCCCCCGTCCCCCTTCCCTCCGCCTCCCTTACCCCTTCCCCTGCCGCCCCCATCCCCCTTCATCAGGAAATCTTTAACCACGTTTAGTTTCTTTTGGCGCCAGAGGTTACTGAAGCGGTCGTGTTTCTGTTGAGCTGATGTGATGCCAATATTATTTGGAGGCATTTATCTTGTAGTCTTTTCTGATCTCCCATTGTAAGATTTTTTTTCATCCCTCCACACCTGATAATACCCAGTCCTTGTGCCCAGTCCTTTCAAGATACGGATCCAGGGATACTGGGCACCATCCAACACCTCACCCACGAGGTCATTGTTCCTGTGTGACCTGAGGCGGTGAGTGTTTCCACGGAACGATGTAATCCTGGCCTGATCTACTTGTCACCCAACTTCAAGCACATGCACTTTCCAGCGGGGGTCAATGGGTGGGACTGCACTCGCCTGGTTCCATTCTTATCTATCTAATTATAGCCAGAGAATCACCTGCAATGGTTTCTCTTCCCGCTCCCGCATCGTTACCTCTGGTGTCCCCCAAGGATCTATCCTTGGCCCCTCCTATTTCTCATCTACATGTTGCCCCTTGGCGACATCATCTGAAAAGGGGCACAGTAGCACAGTGGTTATGTTACTGGACTAGTAATCCAGAGACCTGGACTAATGATCCAGAGATGTGAATTCAAATCCCACCACGGCAGCTGGGGAATTTAAATTCAGTTAATTAAATAAATCTGGAATTTAAAAAAAGCTAGGATCAGTAATGGTAACCATGAAACTACCGGACTGTCGTAAAAACCCATCTGGTTCACAAATGTCATTTAGGGGAGGAAATCTGCCGTCCTTACCTGGTCTGGCCTATACATGACTCCAGACCCACAGCACTTCTCCAGGATAATTAGGGATGGGCAATAAATGCTGGCCTTGCCAGTGATGCCCACATCCCGTGAACGAATTTAAAAAAAACACAGCGTCGGTTTCCACATGTATGCTGATGGCACCCAGCACTTCTCTCGACCCCTCCACGGTCTCTAAATTGTCATATTGCTTGTCCAACATCCAGTTCTGGTTGAGCAGAAATTTTCTCCAATTAAATATTTTCGGTTCCCGCCACAAACTCCGTTCCCTAGCCACCGACTCCATCCCTCTCCCTAACATCTGTCTGAGGCTGAACCACACTCTTCACAACCTTGGTGTCATATTTGACCCCTGAAATGAGCTCCAACCACATATCCGTGGCACAACTAAGACCGCCTATTTCCACCTCCGTAACATCGCCCGTCTCCGCCCCTGCCTCAGCTCATCCGCTGCTGAAACCCTTATCCCTGCCCTTTGTTACCTCTAGACTTGACTATTCCAACGCACTCCTGGAGTAAAACCCCAACCTGAGAAAAGTGTCTTTCCTGCACCAGTGTGATATTATTGAACTTCCCTCCCGGCCGTGCTGTGGTATGTCTGAGCAAGCACTGATCGAGTTTTGTCCCTGTGCCTTGGCATTGTAGCTTTTTACCTTTTGCTTCCTTTTCTTCTCTTGCCCAACAGAGTTAAAAGGTGAGATTTTGGGGATCTCTCTCCCATTCGACAACTTGAAGAAGACTGTGAATTGCCTGATGCTGATGTGTCAGGCGGGAGAGGACAAAGCACATGGAGCCAGACAGCTTACTAAGTTCAATCTTCCTGCAGAGCTCTCTGCAGGTAGGAAGGGAACCCAAGGGTGCCGGCGCAGGCAATTCTTCTTTTGCAGTTTATCCATTTATTTTCGTGTGGCCTG
The DNA here is from genome assembly GCA_030390025.1 of Squalus acanthias. Taxonomy (NCBI): domain Eukaryota; kingdom Metazoa; phylum Chordata; class Chondrichthyes; order Squaliformes; family Squalidae; genus Squalus; species Squalus acanthias. The sequence goes on from JASTWF010000043.1 coordinate 1,020,977, forward strand.
AACTCTGCTTCTAATCGGCGTGGATTGCTTCCTTATCACAGCCACACCCAGACAGCTTGTAAGAGCACTGGATTCAGTATCCTGACAGTAATAGTTATCAAGACACCAGACGAATCCATAAACCCCCTCACCCTAACTCCTTCTCCAGGAACTCTCTGGCGTTTACCCCCCATGTACGTCTAGTAGAGAACGATGCCTAAATTTGGCTTGCTGAACCAATTTTGATTATATTAGTAGTTACACTGCCAAACTCCCATTGAGATACACACAAGCGACTGAGTGAATCAATAAACCCTTTCTTGAGAAGTCATTAAAGAATAAAGTCCCGAGTTAACAATTATTAACCTCAGGATCAAAATTAGCAGCATTTAAACTTAGACATTGAGTACGTAAATATTTAGTAGATAAGGTTCACTGATGGAATGAATAACGGGGAGGACTATAATGATATCACGGTGATTCAGCATTAACTTTTTTATTATTTGTTCCTGGGATGTGGGCATCGCTGGCAAGGCCAGCATTTATTGCCCATCCCTAGTTGCTCTTGAGAAGGTGGTGGTGAGCCGCCTTCTTGAACTGCTGCAGTCCGTGTGGTGAAGGTGCTCCCACAGTGCTGTTAGGGAGGGAGATCCAGGATTTTGACCCAGCGACGATGAAGGATCCGCGATATACTTCCAAGTCAGGATGGTGTTTGACTTTGATGGGGAACTTGGAGGTGATGGTGTTCCCATGCGCCTACTGCCCTTGTCCTTCTAGGTGGAAGAGGTCGTGGGTTTGGGAGATGTTGCCGAAGAAGCCTTGGCGAGTTGCTGCAGTGCATCTTGTAGATGGCACACACTGCAGCCACGATACGCCGGTGGTGGAGGGAGTGAATGTTTAAAGTGGTGGATGGGGTGCCAATCAAGCGGGCTGCTTTGTCCTGGATGGTGTCGAGCTTGTTGAGTGTTGTTGGAGCTGCACTCATCCAGGCAAGTGGAGAGTATTCCATCACACTCCTTACTTGTGCCTTGAAGATGGTGGAAAGGCTTTGTGGAGTCAGGAGGTGAGACACTCACCGCAGAATACCTAGCCTCTGACCTGCTCTTGTTGGCACAGTATTTATGTGGCTGGTCCAGTTAAGTTTCTGGTCAATGGTGACCCCCAGGATGTTAACGGTGGGTGATTCGGCGATGGTAATGCCGTTGAATGTCAAGGGGCGGTGGTTAGATGCTCGCTTGTTGGAGATAGTCATTGCCTGGCACTTGTGTGGCGCGAATGTTACCTGCCACTTATCAGCCCAAGTCTGAATGTTGTCCAGGTCTTGCTGTATGCAGGCATGGACTGCTTCATTATCTGAGGAGTTGCGAATGGCACTGAACATTGTGCAGTCATCAGCGAACATGCCCACTTCTGACCTTATGATGGAGGGAAGGTCATTGATGAAGCAGCTGAAGATGGTTGGGCCTAGGACACTGCCCTGAGGAACTCCTGCAGCGATGTCCTGGGGCTGTGATGATTGACCTCCAACCACCACAACCATCTTCCTTTGTGCTAGGTATGACTCCAGCCAGTGGAGAGTTTTCCCCTCGATTCCAATTGACTTCAGTTTTAATAGGGCTCCTTGATGCCACACTCGGTCAAATGCTGCCTTGATGTCAACAGCAGTCACTCTCACCTCACCTGTGGAATTCAGCTCTTTTGTCCATGTTTGGACCAAGGCTGTAATGAGGTCGGGAGCCGAGTGATCTTGGCGGAACCCAAACTGGGCATCAGTGAGCAGGTTATTGGTGAGTAAGTGCTGTTTGATAGCACAGTCGACGACACCTTCCATCACTTTGCTGATGATTGCGAGTAGACTGATGGGGCGGTAATTGGCCGGATTGGATTTGTCCTGCTTTTTGTGGACAGGACATACCTGGGCAGTTTTCCACATTGTCGGATAGATGCCAGTATTGTAGCTGTACTGGAACAGCTTGGCTAGAGGCGCAGCCAGTTCTGGAGCACAAGTCTTCAGCACGACAGCCGGGATGTTGTCGGGGCCCATAGCTTTTGCTGTATCCAGTGCGCTCAGCCGTTTCTTGATATCACGTGGAGTGAATCGAATGGCTGAAGACTGGCTTCTGTGGTGGTGGGGATCTCAGGAAGAGGCCGATATGGATCATCCACTCGGCAGTTCTGTCTGAAGATGGTTGCAAACGCTTCAGCCTTGTCTTTTGCACTCACGTACTGGGCTCCACCATCATTGAGGATGGGGATACTCATGGAGCCTCCTCCTCCCGTTAGTTGTTTAATGGTCCACCATTCACGACTGGATGTGGCAGGACTGCAGAGCTTTGATCTGATCCATTGATTGTGGGATCGCTTAGCCCTGTCTATAGCATGCTGCTTCCGCTTTTTAGCATGCATGTAGTCCTGTGTTGCAGCTTCCCCAGGTTGGCACCGCATTTTTAGGTACGCCTGGTGCTGCTCCTGGCATGCTCTTCTACACTCCTTTTTGAACCAGGGTTGGTCCCCTGGCTTGATGGTAATGGTAGAGTGAGGGATATGCCGGGCCATGAGGTTACAGATTGTGGTGGAATACAATTCTGCTGCTGCTGATGGCCCACAGCGCCTCATGGATACCCAGTTTTGAGCTGCTAGATCTGTTCTGAATCTATCCCATTTAGCACGGTGGTAGTGCCACACAACACGATGCTTGCTGATTGTAAATTAAATTTGTGATCAGTGTCTGAGACTGATGGTGAGATTAATTTCGGATTAGACTCCTTAGATCGCTGACAAGTTAACAGCATTAGAGAATCAATTTGTTGCCTAGGTTACAGTCCGTAAGCTGAGAGTTTGCGATGTTTCCACAACTTCTACAGCCTTGTGCCTGTGAGTTGGTGCCGTGGAGCCGGCTGCTTGTCCTTCCTGTGGGGTGATAGTGACTGTTACCCTGCTGAGATGTCAGCCTGAGGTATCACCACCGTAGAGATGATATCCATTCGCCCTCGGCCCCTCTGCTGTTGCATCACTTCCCCTTCGTGTGCGAGCTGTAATCGGACCAGCTGGCTGAAATCTCACTTCTTAGGGAATCTTGTGCATCTCGGTGATACACTTGTATCTGCCGGTACAATTATACATTTTTAACCTCTAATTTCTCTCTTTTTCTTTTTTTCTCTTTCTTTTACCCTTACATACTGGACTAAGAGCTCCTCCACTGTAATATTTAATGCTCCAGTGTAAACTAACTAAAAACTTCCACACTTTTTTTTTACTGTCAAGACACCATCTTGTATAATAAAAACAGGAAATGCTGGAAACACTCAGCAGGTCAGGCAGCATCTGTAGAGAGAGAAACAGAGTTAACGTTTCAGCTCGATGACCCTTCGTCAGAACTGGAAAAAGTTGGAGATGGAACAGGTTTTTAAGCAAGTGTGGGGTCAGGGAAAGGGGGGAGGGGAGGAAAGAGCAAAAGGGAAGGTCTGTGATAGGATGGAAGGCAGGAGAGATTAAATGACAAAAGGGATGGTGGTGCAAGGCAAAAGGAGATGGTAATGGGACAAGTTAAGAAACAGAAGATGACTCTAGATGAGGTGTAAATGGCAATGGCAGAATCAGCAACAGCTGCCATGTGAAAGAGAAAAAAAAATTGGGGCCGAGGTTATAGTCTGAAATTGTTGAACTTGATGTTAAGTCCAGAAGGCTGTAAAGTGCCTAATCGAAAGAATGGCGGAGCAGGCTCGAAGGGCCGAATGGCCTACTCCAGCTCCTATTTTTCTATGTTCTATGTGCTGTTCCTCGAGCTTACATTGAGCTTCATTGGAACAGTGTAAGAGGCCGAGGTCAGAGTGGGAGTGGAGCAGAGAATTAAAGTGACAGGCGACCGGAAGCTTGGGGTCACACTTACGGACTGAACGGAGGTGTTCCGCAAAGCGGTCACCCAATCTGCGTTTGGTCTCCCCAATGTAGAGGAGACCGCATCGTGAGCAGCGAATACAGTATACTAAATTGCAAGAAGTACAAGTAAATCGCTGTTTCACCTGGAAGGAGTGTTTGGGGCCCTGGACAGTGGGAAGGGAGGAGGTAAAAGGGCATGTGTTGCATCTCCTGTGCTTGCACGGGAAGGTGCCAGGCGAAGGGGACGGGGTGTTGGGGGTGATAGAGGAGTGGACCAGGGTGTCGCGGAGGGAGTGGTCCCTATGGAATGCTGAAAGGGGAGGGGAGGGGAAGATGTGTTTGATGGTGGGATCATCTTGTATATCCTTGATTCTCAAAGGAAGCTCCTCCATTTGACCAGTAACCAGTCTGAGTGACACACACATTCGAAGAGTTCAAACATTATTTAGCAATCACCTCAGACAGCTCCAGCTGGCCTCAGTGCACAGAGCCACTTTCACTCGCCTAACCTCTCCGTTTTTTAAATAAAGAACCTGCGCATTTTCGGATAAGGAGTGAAGTTATCGCTCCTAACCAGCTGCCTCTGGGCCAGTGGCGAGGGTGTCCCAGTTCCTGCGAGGAATGGCTTGCTCCACGTAAACATCTGTGGCTCGAAGCAGCATTAGCTTTTCCCAGAGCTCAGTCTGACTGCTGAAACTCCATTTTGAGAACACATTTAAGGTCATTCTCAGGACCTAGAGCCTACAAGCTGCTGGGACAGGTGCAGGATACGAGGGCATTCCACGTCGCAAGACACGGGGCGAGTGGGGAAATTGCTGACGTTGGTTTTAATGCCCTGCGCTGGGAATTTCCTCTGGTGTCGGGGGCACGGTTCTCCCGATCGGCTGCCGTGGCTTCGGAGGAAGATCGGCGGAAATGCCACCGGACCAGCGTTTCCACCGCCGATTGGGAGAAACCACCGAGGGAATTTCTAGTGCGGAAATTTACGGGCGGATTTTCTGTGCCCGCGATAACAGTGGGAACCTCGCTTCCGGCCGTGTGTATTGGGGAATTGCAGGCACTTTCTCGGTTAATGAATGGGTAGGAATGAGATTTCAAGCTCCCCTGATGTTTCAGCAAGTTTGTCCAGTCAGTAACAGCCATTCGGAACAGGAAGATCCCAGATTTGCTCCCCACTCGGTGCTGAGATAGTCATTCCTAGCCAGGGCAGTGGTGGGCCGTATACCTGGCCTCGCTGCTCGTGGGTTAGGGAGGGAGGGCCGTGGGTTCTGCTCCACCAGTGGCGCTGGCTGGACCGTGTTCAGATGTTGGGTGAGGGCAAGACCTGGCTCGGCTGTGAACAACGCGCCCGTGCTCACTGTCAGAGCTCACGCAGCTTATAGCTAGTTTTGGCAAAGTACCGAAGGAGAACCAGTGCTCCTGACATTGTTGCCCAAGGAGTCAACTCAGTTCAGAACAGGGAGCAGGGAGAAAGCTGATAGAAAAAGAAAAAATGGGGAAAATATATTCAGCTGTTCAGCGAGTAAATGACTGCGGTGTGATTGGCATGTACCCGGTGATTGGCGTGTGCCCTGTGTGCCCGGTGATTGGCGTGTGCCCGGTGATTGGCATGTACCTGGTGATTGGCGTGTGCCCCATGTACCCGGTGATTGGCGTGTGCCCGGTAATTGGCATGTACCTGGTGATTGGCGTGTGCCCCGTGTACCCGGTGATTGGCGTGTGCCCGGTAATTGGCATGTACCCGGTGATTGGCGTGTGCCCAGTGATTGGCATGTGCCCGGTGATTGGCGTGTGCCCGGTGATTGGCCTGTGCCCGGTGATTGGCGTGTGCCCGTGTAACCGGTGCTTGGCATCTGCCCGGTGATTGGCGTGTGCCCGTGTACCCGGTGATTGGCGTGTACCCGGTGCTTGGCATCTGCCCGGTGATTGGCGTGTACCCGGTGATTGGCGTGTGCCCGTGTACCCGGTGATTGGCGTGTGTCCCGTGTACCCGGTGATTGGCATGTGCCCCGTGTACCCGGTGATTGGCGTGTGTCCCGTGTACCCGGTGATTGGCATGTGCCCCGTGTACCCGGTGATTGGCATGTGCCCCGTGTACCCGGTGATCGGCGTGTGCCCGGTGATTGGCGTGTGCCCGGTGATTGGCGTGTGCCCCGTGTACCCAGTGATCGGCGTGTGCCCGGTGATTGCCGTGTACCCGGTGATTGGCGTGTGCCCCGTGTACCCGGTGATTGGCATGTGCCCCGTGTACCCGGTGATTGGTGTGTGCCCCGTGTGCCTGGTGCACTGGGCTTGTTGTTGGAACATTCGGTGTTGCTGGGCTTGTGCTAAATGTTAATTTATTTCTCAGTTTCTATTGCAGCTGTCGATTACCGCGGAAAGATGAACGATGCTACTATTCGCAAACAACACTGTCAGACGGAGCTGCCACTGACCTCTGCACTTATGGACACAGATCAAAATGTCTATGGATACTCCAATCTGACACAGAGCATCCATAAATACAAGATCGTTAAGGTACTTGTGGAATGCATGCTCCCTCTCCCGCGCGCTCGCCCTCTCTCTCATGCATGCTCCCTCTCTCGCGCTCTCGTTCTCTCTCTCGTGCTCGCTCTCTCTCTCTCTCATGCTTGCTCTCTCTCTCACGCTCTTTCTCTCTCTCACGCGCTCTCACTCACGCTCTCCCTGTCTCTCTCTCGTGCTCGCTCGCTCTCTCTCTCTCTCTCTCTCGTGCTGGCTCTCTCTCTCTCTCTCTCTCATGCTCGCTCTCTCTCTCTCTCTCTCGCTCTTTCTCTCTCTCTCGCTCTCTCGTGCTGGCTCTCTCTCTCTCTCGTGTTCGCTCTCTCTCTCTGTCGTGCTCACTCGCTCTCTCTCTCTCTCTCTCGTGTTCGCTCGCTCTCTCTCTCGCTCTCTCGTGTTCGCTCGCTCTCTCTCTCTCTCTCTCTCGCTCTCTCGTGCTGGCTCTCTCTCTCTCTCTCTCTCTCTCTCTCCTGCTCCCTCTCTCTCTCTCTCGTGCTCGATCTCTCTCTCTTTCACCCTGTCTCTCTCTCTCGTGCTCTCTCTCGTGCTCGTTCTCTCTCTCACCCTCTCCCTCTCTCGTGCTTGCCCACTCGCTCTCTCGTGCTCGCGCTCCCTCTCTCTCTCTCTCTTGCGCTCGCTGCCTTGCTCTCTCTCGCGCTCTCTCTCTCTCTCTCTCTCTCTTGCGCTCACTGCCTTGCTCTCTCTCGCGCTCTCTCTCTCGCTCGCTCTCACGCTCTCTCACTCTCTCTCTCTCTCGCTCGCCCTGCGCTCTCTCTCGCGCTCGCTCTCTCTCTTATGCTCTCTCTATCTCTCTCGCGCTCCCTCTCCCTCTCTCTCTCTCTCTCACCCTCCCCCGCTCTCTCTCTCTCTCTTGCGCTCGCCCTTTTTCTTTCGCTTTCACACTCTCTCGCCCTCTCTCTCTCGCCCTCTCTCTCTCGCCCTCTCTGGCTCTCTCTCTCTCTCTCGCCCTCTCTGGCTCTCTCTCTCTCTCTCGCCCTCCCTCTCTCTCTCTCTCGCCCTCTCTCTCTCTCGCCCTCTCTCTCTCTCGCCCTCTCTCTCTCTCTCGCCCTCTCTCTCTCTCTCTCGCCCGCTCTCTCTCTCTCTCGCTCTCTCTCTCACTCTTGCCCTCTCACTCTCGCCCTCTCTCTCTCTCTTGCCCTCTCTCTCTCTCGCCCTCTCTCTCTCTCGCCCTCTCTCTCTCGCCCTCTCTCTCTCTCGCCCTCTCTCTCTCTCTCTCGCCCTCTCTCTCTCTCGCCCTCTCTCTCTCGCCCTCTCTCTCTCTCGCCCTCTCTCTCTCTCGCCCTCTCTCTCTCTCGCCCTCTCTCTCTCTCGCCCTCTCTCTCTCTCGCCCTCTCTCTCTCTCGCCCTCTCTCTCTCGCCCTCTCTCTCTCTCTCTCTCTCGCCCTCTCTCTCTCTCGCCCTCTCTCTCTCTCGCCCTCTCTCTTGCGCTCGCCCTTTTTCTCTCGCCCTCTCTCTCTCGCTCTCTCTCTCTCTCTCGCCCTCTCTCTCTCTCGCCCTCTCTCTCTCTCTCGCCCTCTTTCTCTCTCTCGCCCTCTCTCTCTCGCCCTCTCTCTCTCGCCCTCTCTCTCACTCTCCCTTGCTCTCTCTCTCGCCCTCTCAGTCATACTACTCTGATCATCTCACACTCCAACCAACTTTCTCCCTCTCCTTTTTCTCAATCTCTCTCTCTCATTCATCCTGTCTCACTTATCCGCTCAGTGAGCTTCTCTGTCATATTTCCTCTCATTCCCCCTTTCACTAACTCACTCACTCATTCTCTCTCAATCAGTCTGTCTCTCTCTCTCTGTATCACTCATTCTCAATCAATCGGTCTCTCTCTCGCCCTGTCTCTCTCTTTCTCACACTCGCCCTCTCGCTCTCCCTCTCCCTCGCTCTCGCTCTCCCTCTCGCTCTCTCTCTCTCTCTCGCTCTCTCTCTCTCTCTCGCTCGCTCTCGCTCGCTCTCTCTCTCGCTCGCTCTATCTCTCTTGCTCGCTCTCTCTCGCACTCGCTCTCTCTCTCGCTCGCTCTCTCTCTCGCTCGCTCTATCTCTCTTGCTCGCTCTCTCTCGCACTCGCTCTCTCTCTCGCTCGCTCTCTCTCTCCTCGCTCTATCTCTCTCTCTCTCGCTCTCTCTCTCTCTCTCTCGCTCGCTCTCTTTCTCGCTCTCGCTCGCTCGCTCGCTCTCGCTCGCTCTATCTCTCTCTCTCTCGCTCTCTCTCTCTCGCTCTCTCTCGCTCGCTCTCTTTCTCGCTCTCTCGCTCGCTCGCTCTCGCTCTCTCGCTCGCTCTATCTCTCTCTCTCTCGCTCTCTCTCGCTCGCTCTCTCGCTCTCTCTCCCACGCTCGCTCTCTCTCTCTTTCTCGCGGTCACTCTCTCTCCCTCACTCACGCTCACTCTCTCTAATTCGCGCTCGCACTCACCCTCTCTCTCGCCCTTTTTCTCTCCATTTCTCTCTCACGCACTCGCCCTCTCTCTCTCTCTCGCCCTCTCTCTCTCGCGCCCTCTCTCTCTCTCTTGCCCTCTCTCTCTCTCTCGCCCTCTCTCTGTCTCTGTCTCTCTCTCGCCCTCTCTCTCTCGCCCTCTCTCTCTCTCGCCCTCTCTCTCTCTCTCGCCCTCTCTCTCTCTCTCGCCCTCTCTCTCTTGCCCTCTCTCTCTTGCCCTCTCTCTCTCGCCCTCTCTCTCTCACCCTCTCTCTCTCTCTCTCTGTCTCTCTCGCCCTCTCAGTCATTCTACTCTGATCATCTCTCACTCCAACCAACTTTCTCCCTCTCCTTTTTCTCACTCTCTCTTCCAATCTCTCTCTCTCATTCATCCTGTCTCACTTATCCGCTCAGTGAGCTTCTCTGTCATATTTCCTGTCATTCCCCCTTTCACTAACTCTGTCTCACTCGTTCTCTCTTTCTCAGTCTCTCTCTCTCCCTCACTGTCTGTCTGTTTCTCTCTCACTGTCTGTCTGTTTCTCTCAATCAGTCTGTCTCTCTCTCTCTCGTTCTGTCTGTCTCACTCATTCTCTCTCAATCAGTCGGTCTCACTCATTCTCTCTCTATCTCTCACCCGCTAGGGCAAGTCCAGTGCTACATTTGAGCTGATCCCTCAGACCCAGGTTGAGGGCCACCAGCTGGGCCCGGGATTCCTCTGCCTCTCTGCAGACCATCAGTGTTTGGCATCTGTAGCCAGGGACGGATTCATTCAGTTAAGAGATGCCAACACCATGGTAAGCACCAGTAAAGCACTTGCAATTTAGACAGAGTCCGTGTACGGAGGCAGGGCAGGAACACAATACACCAGGAACACCGCCACTGTCCTACCCCTCCTTGGTCTGTTCAATCTCCTTCCACCTCTCATTGGCTCAGTTGGACTGATGGGTGCAATTGTCAGCCTATTGTGTCTGTCTCTGTCCCACACTCTGCAGAGGAGAGGGTAGGTGTATTTAGTACTGCCTCATTCACTATGCTGCAGACACTGTTAGCGGAGACACACAGACCCCTGACAGACGTGGAATCATACAATTATAGAATGGTTACAGCACGCAAGAACACCATTCGGCCTGTTGAGCCTGTGCCGACTCTCAGCTAGTCTCACTCCCCCGCCCTTTCCCTGCAGCCCTGCAAATGTTTTTCTTTTAGGTACTTACCCAACTCCCTTTTGAAAGCCGTGGTCGAGTCTGCCTCCACCACCCTTTCAGGAAGTGCATTCCAGACCCTAACCACTCGCTGCGTAAAAAGCTTTTTCCTCATGTCACCTTTGGTTCTTCTGCCAATCACCTTAAATCTGTGTCCTCTGGTTCTCAACCCTTCCGCCAATGGGAACAGTTTCTCTCTATCTACTCTGTCCAGACCCCTCATGATTTTGAATATCTCTATCAAATCTCCTCTCAATCTTCTCTGCTGTAAGGAGAACAACCCCAGCTTCTCCAGTCTATCAATGTAACTGAAGTCCCTCATCCCTGGAATCATTCTCCTCAATCTTTTCTGTACCCTCTCTAAGGCCTTCACATCCTTCCTAAAGTGCGGTGCCCAGAATTGGACACAATACTCCAGTTGAGGCCGAACCAGTGTTTTATAAAGGTTCATCATAATTTCCACCCTTTTGTACTCTGTGGGCTAGAAATTGGGCTCCTTTGCACCTCCTGTTAGCACCGCCAGGGGGCGCTAACGGGGCGCAAATATATTTGCAACCGGGCGCGGCGATATCAACGCCTCCCGCTAAATTCGCCTGGACATTTGCAGCGGCAGTAAGACGTTGCAACCCCGATCTCCTGCGCCCGGAGATCGTGACATCATTGCCGTGCGCAGCGCCCCGGTAGCGCCCTGGATGAAAAATTCCCTCTGGCCCCTGCTTGTGCGCCTGCCGTTAACAGCGATGGGTAGAGGAGGCGGCTTTCGGTCGGATGTCCCCTGGAGGAGCGCTATTTAAAGGCGTCCACATCCGGTTTAGTTTTCGTCGGCCAACAATGCTGCGTTGTTAGTTTCACATCGGCAAAGAGGCCTTTTGACCGATTTGAGCGTTTTGCATTTTAACGAGTGTTCTGGCACATAAAGATTATTGAGTTTCATTGAGTGGAGATTTGAAAGTGCAATATTTGTATCCTTTCATGGGGGCTGTACTGGCACTGGACCTCGCCCTCAAGCATCAATGTCGGAGGCAACTGAGGCAGAGAGAAAGAGTGCAAAATGTGGCCAGAGGTAGGAAGGCCAACAGGGCTCTCAATAGGAGGCCTTACCCACCCAGGGTATTCTGGCAGCAGTTATCCTGCATGAAATTCACTGAGGACCATTGTGTTAGAAGGCTCCGCTTCACCAAGGACGTGGTCACAGAGCTCTGCCACCTCCTGCAGCCAGACCTCGAGCCTCAGATCAGGACCACCACGACTCTCTCAGTGGCAGTCAAGGTCACCGTCGCCCTCATTTTCTACGCCAGTGGATCATTCCAGTGTGCGACAGGCGACATCTCCAACATCTCCCAGTTCGCCGTCCATTGCTCCATCCGCCAGGTCACAGATGCTCTGTACAGAAGGAGAAGGGACTACGTTTCCTTCCCCATGACCAGAGAGAAGCAGCGCGAGCGTGCATGTAGCTTTGCCAGGATAGCGGGCTTCCCCATGGTGCAGGGCGCCACTGACTGCACCCACGGCGCTTTGCGGGCACCTCATAACAATCCTGAGGTATTCTGTAACCGCAAAGGATTCCACTCACTTAATGTGCAGTTGGTGTGCGACCACACACGGCAAATCCTGACCGTCAATGCCCGCTACCACGATGCCTTCATCCTGCACCAAACCGGTGTGCCAGATCTGTCCCAGCCACCACATCAAGCTCATGGCTGGCTGCTGGGAGACAAGGGCTATCCGCTCTCCACCTGGCTCATGACTCCCCTCCGCAACCCCAACACTGCTGCCCAGCACTCGTGCAATGAGAGCCATGCCGCCACCAGGAACATCATTGAGCAGACCATCGGCGCGCTCAAGCAACGGTTCCGCTGCCTTGACCGCTCGGGAGGAGCCCTCCAGTACTCGGCTGAGCGGGTGTCACGTTTCCTCGCCATCTGCTACATGCTGCACAACTTGGCCATCATGAGGGAGCAGCCATTGCCACCAGGCATAGCGGCACCACCTCAGGAGGAGGAGCAGGAGGAACAGGAGGACGAACAGCAGCGACGGAGGAGGCAGCCACTCAATCGGCGTTCTGCAAGGTCGGTCCGTGATCGCCTCATCAGACTTCGTTTCCACTGACTTCGAGTCCTCGTTCCGGTTGCTGAGCACGTCGCCATCATTCCATCACTTTGTGATTCCATACCACACCCCAAAACTGAAATGAGACACAGCACCAAATCTGCAACATTCCAGTAATAAATTTATCAAAAACCATTAACCACATATATAACAACAACAATATTGACTAATCACCCTTGTGCAAACCCTTGCCTCCCCTCTTTACAGTCCCCTTTCCTAATCTAGTGCTCCTACGTAGTGTCTCCCCAGTGGCTGCAGCAGGGCTGCTGGAAGGCTGCTGAGTGTCGGTCCAGAGACTACAGATGGCCTTGCAGGACACCCTCGATCAGCTCTGGGCCTGGGAGTGGGAACAGCCATAGCCATCAGGGGATTCAGTTGCTCGCAGGTCGCCTCAAAGCCAGCAATGCTGAAAATGAGCATCTGCACAATGATGCAACCTCCCCTTTAAGAGCTGGAAGGAACCAGTGTGAAGGATCATTGCTGAATGCATTGCACCTGAAATTCAGTAGCTCGCGGCTGGTCACACCCCTGCACCGCCTCACTGAGGTCATTAGCACTTGATTTAGTGCCCACTTCATCCCTGGGGCGCTAACAATTTAGTAGAAGTTCAGAATCCTTAGCGCCTGGCTTCAAAAGTTCAAAAGTTAGCGCCACAAACGGAGCGAAACCCAATTTCACCCCCAGGATATCAAACAACTTTTCCCAGCTTTTTTTATAACGTTAACAATTTGTCCTCCTGGTTTACGATCAATCTCACGAACAACAACCACCCCCACCCCACCCACCCTCACCCCACCCCACCCCCACCCTCACCCACCCCCACCCTCACCCACCCCCACCCTCACCCCACCCTCACCCACCCACCCCCACCCTCACCCTCACCCCCACCCTCACCCCACACCCACCCTCACCCCACCCTCACCCACCCACCCCCACCCTCACCCCATCCTCACCCAACCCCACCCTCACCCACCCACCCCCACCCCCACCCTCACCCTCACCCCCACCCTCACCCTCACCCCACACTCACCCACCCCCACCCTCACCCAACCCCACCCTCACCCCACCCTCACCCACCCTCACCCCCACACTCACCCCACACTCACCCCACCCCATCCTCACCCTCACCCAACCCCACCCTCACCCTCACCCACCCTCACCCCCACCCTCACCCTCACCCAACCCCACCCTCACCCCACCCTCACCCTCACCCACCCTCACCCCCACCCTCACCCCCACCCTCACCCCACACTCACCCCACCCCATCCCCACCCCCACCCCACCCTCACCCCACCCTCACCCCACCCACACCCACCCTCACCCCACCCTCACCAACCCTCACCCTACCCCCACCCTCACCCCACCCACCCCCACCCTCACCCCCACCCTCACCCCACCCACCCCCACCCTCACCCTCACCCACCCCCACCCTCACCCTCACCCACCCTCACCCCCACCCTCACCCACCCTCACCCCACCCCATCCTCACCCACCCACCCCCACCCTCACCCCAACCCTCACCCCACCCTCACCCTCACCCCCACCCACCCCCACCCTCACCCACCCTCACCCCACCCCCACCCCAACCCTCACCCTACCCCCACCCTCACCCCCCCCACCCTCACCCACCCCACCCTCACCCCACCCTCACCCCCACCCACCCCACCCCCACCCCACCCTCACCCACCCCACCCTCACCCTTGCATCGTTGCAGGAGTTCCTCAGGGCAGTGTCCTAAGTCCAGATATCTTCAGCTGCTTCATCGATGACCTTCCCTCCAACATAAGGTCAGAAATGGGGATGTTCGCTGATGACTGCACAGTGTTCAGTGCCATTCACAACTTCTCAGAAAATGAAGCAGTCCATGCCCACATGCAACAAGAGCTGGACAACGTTCAGGCTTGGGCTGATGAGTGGCAGGTAACATTCGCGCCACAGAAGTGCCAGGCAATGACTATCTCCAACAAGCGAGAGTTCTAACCACCGCCCCTCGACATTCAACGGCATTATCATCGCCGAATCCCCCACC
>JASTWF010000043.1:1045114-1048186 GCA_030390025.1 Squalus acanthias
TCTCTCTCTCACTCACTCACTCTCTCTCTCTCACACTCTCACTCTCTCTCTCTCTCACACTCTCTCACACACTCTCACACACTCTCTCTCACACTCTCTCACACTCTCTCTCTCTCTCACACCCTCTCTCATAAGAACATAAGAACATAAGAAATAGGAGCAGGAGTAGGCCTATCGGCCCCTCGAGCCTGCTCCGCCATTCAATAAGATCATGGCTGATCTGATCCTAACCGCCAATCTACTATCTATCACAGAACCATCTCCTGCATCTAACAGAATTGCACACACGAAATAGGAGCAGAATCAGGCTACACAGTCCCTGGGCCCGCTCCACTACCCACAGGGCCATGACCGATCCGAACCTAGACTCATGTCCAAATTCCTGCCCGCTCCCCGTAACCCTTAATGCCCTTTACTTCCAGGAAACTGTCTATTTCTGTTTTAAATTTAATTAATGTTGTAGCTTCTACAGCTTTTTGTGGCAGCATATTCCATGGACCTACCACCCTCTGAGTGAAGTAGTTCCTCCTCATCTCAGTTTTGAAAGAGCAGCCCCTTATTCTAAGACTATGTCCCCTAGTTCTCGTCTCACCCGTCATCGGGAACATCCTCCCCGCATCCACCCGATCCAACCCCTTCACAATCTTATATGTTTCAATAAGATCGCCTCTCATTCTTCTGAACTCCAATGAGTAGAGTCCCAATCTACCCAACCTCTCCTCATATGACCACCCCCTCATCCCCGGGATTAACCGAGTGAACCTTTTTTGCACTGCCTCGAGAGCAAGGATGTCTTTCCTTAAGTAAGGACACCAAAACTGTATGCAGTATTCCAGGTGCGGTCTCACCAATACCTTGTACAACTGAAGCAATACCTCCCTATTTTTATATTCTATCCCCCTAGCAATGAAAGCCAACATTCCATTTGCCTTCTTAATCACTTGCTGCACCTGCATACTAACCTTTTGAGTTTCGTGCACCAGGACCCCCAGATCCCTTTGCACTTCAGTACTCTCCAGTTTCTTGCCATTAAGATAATAAATTGCTCTAGGATTTTTCCTGCCAAAGTGCATCACCTCACACTTTCCAGTGTTGTATGCCATCTGCCAAATCTCTGCCCACTTACTTAGCCTGTCTATGTCCCCTTGCAGGTTTTTTATGTCCTCCTCACTCACTACTTTCCCTCCCATCTTTGTATCATCTGCAAATTTTGATATGTTACACTTGGTCCCTTCCTCCAAATCGTTAATATAGATTGTGAAGAGTTGGGGACCCAGCACTGACCCCTGTGGAACACCACTAGTTACTGATTGCCAGTCTGAGAATGAACCATTTATCCCAACTCTTTGCTTTCTGTTAGATAGCCAATCCTCTATCCATGCCAGAATATTACCCCCAATCCCGTGATTTTTTACCTTAAGCAATAATCTTTTGTGTGGCACCTTGTCAAATGCCTTTTGGAAGTCTAAATACACTACGTCCACTGGTTCCCCTTTATCCACTCTATATGTTACTTCCTCAAAGAACTCCAGCAAATTTGTCAAACATGACTTCCCCTTCGTAAAACCATGCTGACTTTGTCCTATTAAATTATGATTATCCAAATGTCCTGTTACTGTTTCCTTAATAATGGACTCCAAAATTTTACCTACCACAGATGTTAGGCTAACCGGTCTATAGTTACCAGCCTTCTGTCTACTGCCCTTTTTAAATAAGGGTGTTACATTAGCAGTTTTCCAGTCTGCCGGGACCTTAGCGGAATCCAGGGAGTTTTGAAAAATTATTACCAATGCATCTACAATCCCTACCGCCACTTCCTTCAAGACTCTAGGATGTAAGCCATCAGGTCCAGGTGATTTATCCGCCTTGAGTCCCATTATTTTACCGAGTACCACTTCCTTAGTGATTTTGATCGTGTTTAGCTCCTCTCCCCCTATAGCCCCCTGTTTGTCCAGTGTTGGGATATTCTTAGTGTCCTCTACTGTAAAGACTGATACAAAATATTCATTCAGTGTTTTTGCCATCTCCATATTTCCCACCATTAATTTCCCGGTCTCATCCTCTAAGGGACCAACATTTACTTTAGCCACCCTTTTTCTTTTTATATAACTATAAAAACTCTTACTATCTGTTTTTATATTTTTTGCTAATTTACTTTCATAATCTATCTTCCCTTTCTTAATCAATCTTTTTGTTATTTTTTGCTGCCTTTTAAAGTTTTCCCAATCCTCTGTCCTCCCACTAGATTTCGCTACCTTATATGCCCTTGTTTTTAGTCGAATACTATCCTTAATTTCTTTACTTAGCCACGGATGACTGTCCTTTCTTTTACACCCTTTTCTTTTCAGTGGAATATATTTTTTTTGGAAGTTGTAAAATAACTCCTTGAATGTACACCACTGATCATGTGTCGTCTTACCCTTTAATCTATTTTCCCAATCCACTCTACTCAATTCCGCTCGCATACCTTCATAGTCTCCTTTATTCAAGCTTAGCACGCTTGTTTGAGATCCAACCTTCTCACCCTCTAATTGAATATGGAATTCAACCATGTTATGGTCACTCATTCCAAGGGGATCCTTTACTAGGACATTTTTAATTAATCCTGTCTCGTTACACAGGACCAGATCTAAGGTTGCTTGCCCCCTGGTCGGTTCAGTTACATACTGCTCAAGAAACCCATCCCTAATACACTCAATGAACTCATCCTCAAGGCAGCCCTGCCCCATTTGATTTGTCCAATTAATATGATAGTTAAAATCCCCCATAATTATAGATGTTCCCTTATTACATGCCTCAACTATTTCCTGATTAATACTCCGTCCAATAGAGTTGCAACTGTTCGGAGGCCTATAGACTACGCCCACTAATGTTTTTTTCCCTTTATTATTCCTTATCTCCACCCAAACTGTTTCATTATCATGATTTTTTGACCCAATATCATTACTCTGTATTACAGTGATTCCTTCCTTTATTAACATAGCCACCCCACCTCCCCTTCCTTCCTGCCTGTCCTTCCTGATCGTTAAATAACCTGGTATGTTTAATTCCCAGGCATTGTCACACTCTCTC
>JASTWF010000043.1:1048386-1190103 GCA_030390025.1 Squalus acanthias
ACCCCCCCGCAGTGTAATCCCCCCCCGCAGTGTAATCCCCCCCCGCAGTGTAATCCCCCCCCGCAGTGTAATCCCCCCCGCAGTGTAATCCCCCCCCGCAGTGTAATCCCCCCCCGCAGTGTAATCCCCCCCGCAGTGTAATCCCCCCCCGCAGTGTAATCCCCCCCCGCAGTGTAATCCCCCCCCCGCAGTGTAATCCCCCCCCGCAGTGTAATCCCCCCCGCAGTGTAATCCCCCCCGCAGTGTAATCCCCCCCCGCAGTGTAATCCCCCCCCGCAGTGTAATCCCCCCCCCGCAGTGTAATCCCCCCCCGCAGTGTAATCCCCCCCCGCAGTGTAATCCCCCCCCGCAGTGTAATCCCCCCCCGCAGTGTAATCCCCCCCCCGCAGTGTAATCCCCCCCCGCAGTGTAATCCCCCCCCGCAGTGTAATCCCCCCCCGCAGTGTAATCCCCCCCCCGCAGTGTAATCCCCCCCCGCAGTGTAATCCCCCCGCAGTGTAATCCCCCCCGCAGTGTAATCCCCCCCCGCAGTGTAATCCTCCCCCGCAGTGTAATCCCCTCCCCCGCAGTGTAATCCCCTCCCCCGCAGTGTAATCCCCTCCCCCGCAGTGTAATCCCCCCCCGCAGTGTAATCCCCCCCCCGCAGTGTAATCCCCCCCGCAGTGTAATCCCTCCCGCAGTGTAACCCCCCCCCGCAGTGTAATCCTCCCCCGCAGTGTAATCCCCTCCCCCGCAGTGTAATCCTCCCCCGCAGTGTAATCCCCTCCCCCGCAGTGTAATCCCCTCCCCCGCAGTGTAATCCCCTCCCCCGCAGTGTAATCCCCCCCCGCAGTGTAACCCCCCCCCCGCAGTGTAATCCCCCCCTCCCGCAGTGTAATCCCCCCCCGCAGTGTAATCCCCCCCCGCAGTGTAATCCCCCCCGCAGTGTAATCCCCCCCCGCAGTGTAATCCCCCCCCGCAGTGTAATCCCCCCCCGCAGTGTAATCCCCCCCCGCAGTGTAATCCCCCCCGCAGTGTAATCCCCCCCCGCAGTGTAATCCCCCCCCGCAGTGTAATCCCCCCCCCGCAGTGTAATCCCCCCCCGCAGTGTAATCCCCCCCGCAGTGTAATCCCCCCCCGCAGTGTAATCCCCTCCCCCGCAGTGTAATCCCCCTCCCCGCAGCCTAAAGGTCATTTTTTTAATAGAATTTCATAATTTTAAAGACCTCCATCAGGTCACCCCTCAGTCTTCTCTTTTCTAGAGAAAGGAATGGCAGCCTGTTCGGCCTTTCCCGATAGCTATAACCCCTCCGTTCTGCAATTACTTTCTCCCTCTTCTGCGTCACTGATGATGAGTTTCATTTGTTCAGGCTCTACAGGGCAGGGACAGAACGGACCAAGGATTATTGTCGCTCACTGATCTCGATGCTGGAGCAGAGCTGCGCGGCAGAGGACAAGGTCTTGATAGTGATAGAACAACGGAAAGAGATTTCCAGCTCAAAGGATAAATTGGTGAGGAATGGTCAGGAGTTTAATGAGACACAGCAACACCATTGTTATTGTTATTGTTGCTATGGCTACCAAATCATTAATTAATTTACATTGCAACACCAAAATATGCGTTGTCGCACCAACATACTTTGACAGGACTAACAGAACACCAATTAACAACTACAAGTTGCATTTACACAGCACCATTAACAAAGTAAAACATCCCAAGGTGCTTCATAGGAGTGTAAATCTGACAACTCGTCAGGTTTGCTGCTTTTTCTGGCCAATTTATATGTCCTCTCCTTGGATCTTATGCTATCCTAATTTCCCTTGTTAGCCATGGTTGAGTCACCTTTTTTGTTTTATTTTTATGCCAAACAGGGATGAACAAATTCTGTAGTTCATCCATGCAATCTTTAAATGTTTGCCATTGCCTATCCACCGTCAACCCTTTAAGTAACATTCCCCAATCCATCCTAGCCAACTCGCGCCTCATACCATCGTAGTTTCCTTTATTTAAATTCAGTACCCTAGTCTCTGAGTCAATACTACTTCACTCTCCAACTTAATGAAGAATTCTATCATATTATGATCGCTCCTCCCCAAGGGGCCTCGCACAAGATTGCTAATTCATCCTTTCTCATTACATAATACCCAGTCTAAGATGGCCTGATCTCTAGTTGGTTCCTCGACATATTGGTCCAGGAAGCCATCCCATATACACTCTAGGAATTCCTCTTCCACAGTATTGTTACTAATTTGGTTAGCCCAATCTATATGTTGATTAAAGTCACCCATGATAACTGCTGTGCCCTTATTGCACGCATCTCTAATTTCCCGTTTAATGCCATCCCCAACCTCAGCATTACTGTTTGAGGGTCTGTATACAACTCCCACTAACGTTTTCTGCTCCTTGGTATTTCTCAGCTCTACCCATACAGATTCCACATCATCAGAGCTAATATCCTTCCTTACTATTGTGTTAATCTCCTCTTTAATCTCAGGATTACTCCCAGTGCCATGTGCTAGCGAGAGCACAAATAGGAGAATAGACCAGATGAATGTGTGGCTGGAGAGATGGTGTAGGAGGGAGGGATTTAAATTCCTGAGGCATTGGGACTGATTCTGGGGAAAGTGGGACCTGTACAAGCTGGACGGGTTACACCTCTTGGCTTGGCAGATCGTGATGTAGAACTGGAATCAGTTTGGGTGGAGCTAAGAAACAGCAAAGGGCGGAAAACATTGGTGGGAGTTGTGTATAGGCCACCAAACAGTAGTGGTAATGTAGGGCACAGTATCAATCAAGAAATTAGAACTGCATTTAACAAGGGCAATACGGTAAGCATGGGGGACTTTAATCTACATATTGACTGGGTAAATCAAATTCCCACTAATGGTGTAGAGGACGAATTCTTGGAATGCATGCGAGATGGTTTCCTGGATCAGTATGTGGAGGAACCAACCAGGGAACAGGCTATTCTGGATCTGGTATTGTGTAATGAGAAAGGGCTAATCAATAATCTTGTGGTAAAGGGGCCTTTAGGGACAAGTGACCATAATATGATTGAATTTTATATTAAGTTTGAGAGTGATGTAGTCCAATCTGAAACTAAGGTCTTCAATCTAAACAGAGGAAACTACAAGGGTATGAGGGACAAGTTGGCCATGGTAGATTGGGAGACTACACTAAAAGGTATGAAGGTGGACATACAATGGCTAACATTCAAGGAAATAATGCATAATTTGCAACAAACATATATAAAAACCCAAAAGGAAAGGTGATCCAACCATGGCTAACAAAAGAAATTAAAGCTAGTATTAAGTCAAAGGAGGAAGCTTATAAAGTTGCCAGAAAAAGCGGTCAGCCTGAGGATTGGGATCTTTTTAGAAATCAGCAAAGGGGGACCAAGAAATTGATAAAGAAAGGGAAAATGGAATATGAGCACAAACTAGCGAAAAATATAAAAATGGATTGTAAAAGCTTCTATAGGTATGTGAAAAGGAAAAGACTGGCGAAGGTAAATGTAGGTCCTTTACAGTCAGAGAAGGGAGAATTTACAATGGGGAATGAGGAAATGGCAGAGAAATTAAATAAATACTTTGTTTCTGTCTTCACGGAGGAAGACACAAAAAACCTCCCAGAAATACGAGAAAACCAAGGGTGTGGCAAGAATGAGGAACTTAAAGAAATCATTATTCGTAAAAAAACAGTACTAGCAAAATTAATGGGACTAAACGTCAATAAATCCTAAGGACCGGATGACCTACATTCCAGGGTTTTGAAAGAGGTGGCCATTGGGATAGTGGACGCATTGGTTGTCGTCATCCTGCAGATTGGAGGATAGCAAATATAACCCCGCTATTTAAGAAAGGAGGGAGAGAGAAAACGGGGAACTACAGACCTGTTAGCCTCACATCAGTAGTTGGGAAAATGCTGGTATCTATTATAAAGGATGCAATAACTGGGCACTTAGAAACTAATAGTTAGATTGGGCAGAGTCAACATGCATTTATGAAAGGAAAATCCTGTTTGACAAACCTATTGGAGTTCTTTGAGGATGTAACTAGTGGAGTAGACAAAGGGGAACCGGTAGATGTGGTGTATTTGGATTTTCAGAAGGCCTTCGATAAGGTCCCACACAAGAGGTTGGTGAACAAAATTAGGGCACATGGAATTGGGGGTAATATACTAGCATGGATTGAGAATTGGTTAACAGACAGGAAACAAAGAGTAGGGATAAACGGGTCTTTTTCAGGATGGCAGGCTGTGACTAGTGGGGTACCGCAAGGATCGGTGCTTGGGCCCCAGCTATTCACAATCTATATCAATGATTTGGATGAGGAGACTAAATGTAACATTTCCAAATTTGCTGATGATACAAAGCTAGGTGGCAGTGTCAGTTGTGAAGAGGATGTGAAGAGGCTTCAAGGGGATCTCGACAGGCTCAGTGAGTGGGCGAGAACATGGCAGATGGAATATAATGTGGATAAATGTGAAGTTATCCACTTTGGTCGAAAAAACAGAAAGGCAGAGTATTTCCTAAATGGTGAAAGATTGGGGAATGCAGATGCTGAAAGGGATCTGGGTGTCCTTGTACATGAGTCACTGAAAGTGAATGTGCAGGTGCAGCAAGCCATTAGGAAGGCACATGGTATGCTGGCCTTCATTACAAGAGGATTTGAGTACAGGAGTAAAGAAGTCTTACTCCAATTATATAGGGCCTTGGTGAGACCACACCTGGAGTACTGTGTACAATTTTGGTCTCCTTCCCTAAGGAAGGATATACTTGCCATAGAGGGAGTGCAACGAAGGTTCACGAGATTGATTCCTGGGATGGCGGGACTGTCGTATGAGAAGAGATTGAGTAAACTAGGCCTTTATTCTCTTGAATTCAGAAGAATGAGAGGGGATCTCATTGAAGCATACAAAATTATTACAGGGCTTGATAGGGTGGATGCTGGGAGAATGTTTCCCTTGGCTGGGGAAGTCTAGAACCAGGGCCACAGCCTCAGGATAAAGGGTAGGCCATTCAGGACTGAGATGAGAAGAAATTTCTTCACACAGAGGGTGGTGAATCTTTGGAATTCTCTACCCCAGCGGGCTGTGGAGGCTTAGTCATTGGGTATATTCAAAACAGAAGTCGATAGATTTCTGACTAGTAAGGACATCAAGGGATATGGCGATAGGGCCGGTGAATGGAGTTGAGGCAGAAGATCAGCCATGATCTCATTGAATGGCGGAGCAGGCTCGAAGGGCCGAATGGCCGACTCCTGCTCCTATTTCACATAGCTAGAGATTCTAAACCTTTTCCCTTTAATTGGATCTTTAGGACAGTTCAGTCGATGATTTCTACCTCACGCCTGGCACCTCCACACGCTCCGTTGCCTCCGTCAACTCCCCTAGCTCCTACAGCTCCCACAGCTCCATGAACTCCTCCAAGAGTTCCCAAAAGATGGATTCCAGGCGATCCCCAAGAATCATCGTGGAACCTACCTGGCTGGAAATAAAGATGGCAGAAGTAAGTCGTTGGCTGAGAGGTTAAACTGAGGTCAAGCCTACCTGTTCAGGTGAAACCAGGAGATGGTAGGGTTGATATTGCAGAAGGATGAGATTAGAGGGACATTCTTTATCTGAATTCTACATTTCGGAAAGCTTTAGAAGGTTCTGCTAGAGTGGAAGCGCCACTGAAATGCGGAGCATACAGGGACATACAGCAGCAGGTTCCTCGATGGTGGGGTGTATTCCAGGCGGGTTGGGCTCTCGGTGCCGGAACGTGTCTGTGTGCAGACAATGCACGAGGGCAGGACTGTTGTAGCTGGTTGATGCCCTGCCACGGCCTAATAGGCCGGCGACATTCACAGTCCAGGCTCACATGACTAGGGTGGTCTGCATGGGGGGTCTGCCTCCCAGCAACACGGCAGCCCCTTCGAAGGGGTGGGGTATAAAAAAACAACAAAATCAGGATGTATAATACGGAGAGGAATAACCTAACAGGCCATGTATTAATATACAAAATGTTAAAGCAGCTGCTTAGTGAGTAGCTGAGCCGAATGGAGCAGGAGGATCCCAGACCGATCCGGGACTTGTGCTGAGTTACTTGCTACAGTCGCTGCTGTTGGTCTCGGAGCCTGCGTGGTTCGGAAGCGGAACGACAGCCAGGGTTCTGTCTGCTCGTCTCAGTCCAGCCACCCGTCCAGAAAATGTGCTCGTGTGGACCTGGCCCGAGGGCTGCTCTGTGATGGCCCCTTTGGTCAAATAGTCCACCAACACGCGTTGTCTTGGCTCTTACATCCCAAAATTGGTCACTTGAGGGCCATCGGCACCTACAGAATTGCCCCTCCCCCCCCCAGGAGAAAAGGGGCAAAAGCAGACAGAGAAAGGGGGGGAGCTTCTTCGAGCGATAGTTGGGACTAACAAAGTGTTTGTTTTTTTAATTAATTCTTGGGATGTGGGCATCGCTGGTGAGGCTGGCATTTATTGCCCATCCCCAGTTGCACTGAGTTCGATACAAACCGAGTGTCTCGCTGGGCCACTTCAGAGGGCGGTGAAGAGTCAACCACATTGCTGTGGGACTGGAGTCACATACAGGCCCAGACTGGGGAAGGACGGCAGGTTTCCTTCCCTAAAGGACAGCAGTGAACCAGTTGGGTTTTTACGATAATCCAACAGCTTCACGGTCACTTTTACTGACACCAGCTTTTTATTTCCAGATTTAAAATAAAATGGAATTCAAATACTCAAACTGCCCTGCTGGGATTTGAACACCTGCTCCCTTGATTTTTTTTTTTATTCGTTCATGGGATGTGGGCGTCGCTGGCAAGACCAGCATTTATTGCCCATCCATAATTGCCCTTGAGAAGGTGGTGGTGAGCCGCCTTCTTGAACTGCTGCAGTCCGTGTGGTGAAGGCGCTCCCACAGTGCTGTTAGGGAGGGAGTCCCAGGATTTTGACTCAGCGATGATGAAGGAACGGCCGATATATTTCCAATTCAGGATATTGTGTGACTTGGAGGGGAACTTGGAGGTGATGGTGTTCCCATGCGACTGCTGCCCTTGCTCTTCTAGGTGGTAGAGGTCGCGGGTTTGGGAGGTGCTGTCGAAGAAGCCTTGGCGAGTTGCTGCAGTGCATCTTGTAGATGGTACACACTGCAGCCACGGTACGCCGGTGGTGGAGGGAGTGAATGTTTAAGCGCTCTACTCGAAGCTCCGACACGGCAAGAGAGCCCCAGGTGGGCAGAGGAAACGCTTCATGCACCCTCAAAGCCTCCTTGGAAAAAGTGCAACATCCCCACCGACACCTGGGAATCCCTGGCCCAAGACCGCACAAACTGGAGGAGAAGCATCCAGGAACGGCGCTGAACACCTCGAGTCTCTTCACCGGGAGCAAGCGGAAGCCAAGCGCAAGCAGCGCAAAGAGCGCATGTCAACCCAAGCACCCCACCCACCCGCCCCTTCAACCACCGTCTGCCCCACCTGTGACAGAGACTGTAGGTCCCGCATTGGACTCATCAGTCACCTGAGAACTCATTTTTAATGTGAAAGCAAGTCATCCTCGGTTCCGAGGGACTGCCTAAGAAGAAGAAGAAGAAGAATGTTTAAGGTGGTGGATGGGGTGCCAATCAAGCGGGTTGCTTTGTCCTGGATGGTGTCGAGCTTCTTGAGTGTTGTTGGAGCTGCACTTATTCAGGTAAGTGGAGAGTATTCCATCACACTCCTGAATGAGCCTTGTAGATGGTAGAAAGGCTTTGGGAGTCAGGAGGTGAGACACTCGCTGCAGAATACCCAGCCTCAGACCTGCTCTTGTAGCCACAGTATTTTTGTGGCTGGTCCAGTTAAATTTCTGGTCAATGGTGACCCCCAGGATGTTGATGGTGGGGGATTCGGCAATGGTAATGTCGTTGAATGTCAAGGGGCGGTGGTTAGACTCTTTCTTGTTGGAGATGGTCATTGCCTGGCACTTGTGTGGCGCGAATGTTACTTGCCACTTATCAGCCCAAGCCTGAATTTCATCCAGGTCTTGCTGCATGCCTCTGGTTTACTAGTCCAGTAACATAACCACTACACTACCATACTCAGGAGGGGGAAAGACAGGGGTTTTTATTCTACAGGCATTGGACACTGAGCGTCCTGGGATACTGCATGAGCTATCAGTGCGATGTTCTCGGAGGCTGGTTGGGAATGGGTGAGAATGTGATTGTTGAACTCCCGGTGTTTTTTCAGGCAATCGAGAAGGACAATTACAAGAATGCAGACGCCAAGGCTAAGCTGAGAAAAGGAATCAAAAAGCTTCGTGGAACTGTGAGCAATCTGCGCATAAGCTGAAAGCTCTGTCTGAGGCGCGAATGTTTCCCTTTGTATTTCATATCCACAGAAGCTGCTCAGATTTACTTTGGGGGCTGAAATTCCAATGGTTCCACAAAGCGAGGTGGAGCAGAATCCACAGCCGACCCCCTCCCAAATTGCGGGGATTAAGAACGCTTGCCCTGATTCACCTGCCCAAGGGCGAGCTGGGAGCACCCAGCCTCACCACAGTCCCCCTAAAGCCAATCCCAGGACCAGGAGAAGCTCTGTGGCTCCAATGGGAGCCATAACCCCTGCAGCCTAAGGATCGATGACCTTGTTCCAGACAAGCCCTGGGGCCTCAATGGTCCTTGTGCAGCTCACCTGGCGTGGCTTCCACTGAGGACTTCACCGACCCGGGGGGGCAGCGATTGCTGCACAAAGGCTCGGTTTGGGGCCCTACCTTTTACTAGACAACGATAATAAATATGCACTGGATCCGCTCAAGGTAACGGCACCCCTGCTAGGGCTGTAAAGATGGACTTCTGGGAAAACCCCCAGACACTGCCCTTTGACATGGGGGGAGGGCGAGCTGTAGATCCACCCATGGAAGCCCCCCTTCCCCACGGGGCAGGATCAAGGTGCAAGCTGTTTCTGCCCCATTTTCCCAAATAAACAAGTTCCTTTTATTCTTGTCACCGTGGTTTCCCAAACATCCAGAGGATATCCTTCAATCCTGGACCTCAGCATGGAACAGCTTCCTAGAACAAAACAAGTTCAAAGTAGTCATGTTACTACAAATATTATAATCACTTTGGCCAGCAATAGGCCTTAAAGAGATCTACTTTCACATCACCATTTGGGTAGGTCATTCAGGTATCTCGGGTTCAATCGGGTATCTATGGTTTATTACAGATTTCACAGATTTATTGCGAATATCTGGGCCTAACTCGCACCAAGTCCCATTTGCCCATCTCCCCTGTGCTCGCTGACCTACATTGGCTCCCGGTTACGCAACGCCTTGATTTCAAAATTCTCATCCTTGTTTTCAAATCCCTCCATGGCCTCGCCCCTCCCTATCTCTGTAATCTCCTTCAGCCCCACAACCCCCCGAGATATCTGCGCTCCTCTAATTCTGCCCTCTTGAGCATCCCTGATTATAATCACTCAACCTTTGGTGGCCGTGCCTTCTGCTGCCTGGGCCCTAAGCTCTAGAATTCCCTCCCTAAACCTCTCCGCCTCGCTACCTCTCTTTCCTCCTTTAAGACGTTCCTTAAAACCTACCTCTTTGACCAAGCTTTTGGTCATCTGCCCTAATTTCTCAAATTTTTTTGTCTTATAATACTCCTGTGCAGCGCCTTGGGACGTTTTACTCCATTAAAGGCGCTGTATAAATACAAGTTGTTGTTGTTGTTATCACAGGTTCAGTTTTTACACCATTACAAAGTCCTTCCCTCCAGTTCCTCACCAACCCTCTGAGAGCCAGCAGCTGCCTGGCCACGGCGGCTGCATATCTCAGGATGCAGTGTTGGAGCCTCTGTCCTCAGTTACATGAGCGATTCGTCAGAGCTGTCTGTCAGTAGTCCACTTGGAGCAGCCATGTTGCAGCTGGATCCAGGAAGAGCTCTCATTCCCAGGCACAACGTGTCACTGGAGACAGAGTCCTCAAGATCTTGCTAATGTGTCAGAGCCCGACTACTAACCGAGCTATTTCTGAACAGGAAGCCATGGAAACTGACTCGCCAATCGCAGTTGGGAACCAAGACTACCTTAGATAGCAGGCGGGGTAGTGAGCGCCATGCTAAGCACCTTTCCCAGTTAATGTTATCTGTTTAATTTTCCCCAGATCAAGAAGATGATGATTGAAAATGAGAACGTGCCCGAGATTGAGCGATTAGATCAGCACGAGTTTAACCTTGATCTGAAGGAACAGAAGAGGCTGCACGCTGAGGGAGAGGAGAAAGTGGCCAAGGTGCGTCTCAAAGACTGTGAGCTGCACTCAGATTTTAGCGCATAGGGTTTTGCTGTAACAGCGCTGAATGAGTATGGTAACATGATTTTTTTTGACAGCATTCGATTATTGATTTGAAATCCTTGTTACTGATAACAGTGTGTGACGGGTTAATAACCTCAGTTCCCACAGAAAATGGCTGTTCTGTTCGATATGTTTTCAACTTGAACTCAGACAGGCTGCCTGGATTGCAGTGGGTTATCTCATAAACTCTGCCCTCATTAGTGGCCTTTTCAAAGCCTATCTCTTGACTTTGCCTTCAGTCCTTAATTCTCCTAATCTTTCCGAACTCCTGTTTGGCAGCTTCCCCACCTCACCTTGTAAATTGCTTAGTGGGAAGGGCCCTGTGTGAAGGGCCCTGTGTGTAGGGCCCTGTGTGTAAGGCCCTGTGTGAAGGGCTCTGTGTGAAGGGCTCAGTGTGAAGGGCCCAGTGTGAAGGGCCCTGTGTGAAGGGCTCAGTGTGAAGGGCCCAGTGTGAAGGGCCCAGTGTGAAGGGCTCTGTGTGAAGGGCCCAGTGTGAAGGGCCCAGTGTGAAGGGCCCAGTGTGAAGGGCTCAGTGTGAAGGGCCCAGTGTGTAGGGCTCAGTGTGAAGGGCCCTGTGTGAAGGGCTCAGTGTGAAGGGCTCAGTGTGAAGGGCCCTGTGTGAAGGGCTCAGTGTGAAGGGCTCAGTGTGAAGGGCTCAGTGTGAAGGGCTCAGTGTGAAGGGCTCAGTGTGAAGGGCCCAGTGTGTAGGGCTCAGTGTGAAGGGCCCAGTGTGAAGGGCCCAGTGTGAAGGGCCCTGTGTGAAGGGCCCAGTGTGAAGGGCTCTGTGTGAAGGGCCCAGTGTGTAGGGCTCAGTGTGAAGGGCTCAGTGTGAAGGGCCCTGTGTGAAGGGCTCAGTGTGAAGGGCTCAGTGTGAAGGGCTCAGTGTGAAGGGCCCAGTGTGAAGGGCCCTGTGTGAAGGGCTCAGTGTGAAGGGCTCAGTGTGAAGGGCCCTGTGTGACGGGCTCAGTGGGAAGGGCCCTGTGTGAAGGGCCCTGTGTGAAGGGCCCTGTGTGAAGGGCCCTGTGTGAAGGGCTCAGTGTGAAGGGCCCTGTGTGTAGGGCCCAGTGTGAAGGGCTCAGTGTGAAGGACCCTGTGTGAAGGGGCCTGTGTGAAGGGGCCTGTGTGAAGGGCTCAGTGTGAAGGGCCCTGTGTGAAGGGCCCTGTGTGAAGGGCTCAGTGTGAAGGGCCCTGTGTGAAGGGCCCTGTGTGAAGGGTTCAGTGTGAAGGGCTCAGTGGGAAGGGCCCTGTGTGAAGGGCCCTGTGTTGAGGGCTCAGTGTGAAGGGCCCTGTGTGAAGGGCTCAGTGTGAAGGGCCCTGTGTGAAGGGCCCTGTGTGAAGGGTTCAGTGTGAAGGGCTCAGTGGGAAGGGCCCAGTGTGAAGGGCCCTGTGTGAAGGGCTCAGTGTGAAGGGCCCAGTGTGAAGGGCCCAGTGTGAAGGGCTCAGTGTGTAGGGCCCAGTGTGAAGGGCTCAGTGGGAAGGGCCCAGTGGGAAGGGCCCAGTGTGAAGGGCCCTGTGTGAAGGGCTCAGTGTGAAGGGCCCTGTGTGTAGGGCTCAGTGCGAAGGGCCCTGTGTGAAGGGCCCTGTGTGAAGGGCTCAGTGTGAAGGGCCCAGTGTGTAGGGCTCAGTGTGAAGGGCTCAGTGTGTAGGGCCCTGTGTGAAGGGCCCTGTGTGAAGGGCTCAGTGGGAAGGGCCCTGTGTGAAGGGCTCAGTGTGAAGGGCCCTGTGTGTAGGGCCCAGTGTGAAGGCCCCTGTGTGAAGGGCTCAGTGTGAAGGGCCCTGTGTGAAGGGCTCAGTGTGAAGGGCCCAGTGTGAAGGGCCCAGTGTGAAGGGCCCTGTGTGGAGGGCTCAGTGTGAAGGCCCCTGTGTGAAGGGCTCAGTGTGAAGGGCCCTGTGTGAAGGGCTCAGTGTGAAGGGCCCAGTGTGAAGGGCCCAGTGTGAAGGGCCCTGTGTGGAGGGCTCAGTGTGAAGGGCAGAGTGTGAAGGGCTCAGTGTGAAGGGCCCTGTGTGAAGGGCCCTGTGTGGAGGGTTCAGTGTGAAGGGCCCTGTGTGAAGGGCTCAGTGTCAAGGGCCCTGTGTTGAGGGCTCAGTGTGAAGGGTCCAGTGTGTAGGGCCCAGTGTGAAGGGCTCAGTGTGAAGGGCTCAGTGTGAAGGGCCCAGTGTGAAGGGCCCTGTGTGAAGGGCTCAGTGTCGAGGGCCCTGTGTGGAGGGCTCAGTGTGAAGGGTCCAGTGTGAAGGGCCCAGTGTGTAGGGCCCAGTGTGAAGGGCTCAGTGTGAAGGGCCCAGTGTGAAGGGCCCAGTGTGAAGGGCCCTGTGTGAAGGGCCCAGTGTGGAGGGTTCAGTGTGAAGGGCCCAGTGTGAAGGGCCCTGTGTGAAGGGCCCAGTGTGAAGGGCCCTGTGTGAAGGGCCCTGTGTGGAGGGTTCAGTGTGAAGGGCTCAGTGTGAAGGGCCCTGTGTGAAGGGCTCAGTGTCGAGGGCCCTGTGTTGAGGGCTCAGTGTGAAGGGCCCAGTGTGAAGGGCCCTCTGTGAAGGGCCCTGTGTGGAGGGTTCAGTGTGAAGGGCCCTGTGTGAAGGGCTCAGTGTCAAGGGCCCTGTGTTGAGGGCTCAGTGTGAAGGGTCCAGTGTGTAGGGCCCAGTGTGAAGGGCTCAGTGTGAAGGGCTCAGTGTGAAGGGCCCAGTGTGAAGGGCCCTGTGTGAAGGGCTCAGTGTCAAGGGCCCTGTGTTGAGGGCTCAGTGTGAAGGGTCCAGTGTGAAGGGCCCAGTGTGTAGGGCCCAGTGTGTGGGGCCCAGTGTGAAGGGCTCAGTGTGAAGGGCTCAGTGGGAAGGGCTCAGTGGGAAGGGCTCAGTGTGAAGGGCCCAGTGTGAAGGGCCCAGTGTGAAGGGCCCAGTGTGAAGGGCTCAGTGTGAAGGGGCCAGTGTGAAGGGCCCTGTGTGAAGGGCCCAGTGTGAAGGGCCCTGTGTGAAGGGCTCAGTGTGAAGGGCTCAGTGTGAAGGGTCCAGTGTGAAGGGCCCAGTGTGAAGGGCCCAGTGTGAAGGGCTCAGTGTCGAGGGCCCTGTGTCGAGGGCTCAGTGTGAAGGGCTCAGTGTGAAGGGCTCAGTGGGAAGGGCCCAGTGTGAAGGGCTCAGTGTGAAGGGCTCAGTGTGAAGGGCTCAGTGTGAAGGGCTCAGTGTGAAGGGCCCAGTGTGAAGGGCCCAGTGTGTAGGGCCCAGTGTGTAGGGCCCAGTGTGAAGGGCTCAGTGTGAAGGGCTCAGTGTGAAGGGCTCAGTGTGAAGGGCCCAGTGTGAAGGGCCCAGTGTGAAGGGCCCAGTGTGTAGGGCCCAGTGTGAAGGGCCCAGTGTGTAGGGCCCAGTGTGTAGGGCCCAGTGTGTAGGGCTCAGTGTGAAGGGCTCAGTGTGAAGGGCCCAGTGTGAAGGGCCCTGTGTGAAGGGCTCAGTGTGAAGGGCTCAGTGTGAAGGGCCCTGTGTGACGGGCTCAGTGGGAAGGGCCCTGTGTGAAGGGCCCTGTGTGAAGGGCCCAGTGTGAAGGGCTCAGTGTGAAGGGCCCTGTGTGTAGGGCCCAGTGTGAAGGGCTCAGTGTGAAGGGCTCAGTGTGAAGGACCCTGTGTGAAGGGCCCTGTGTGAAGGGCTCAGTGTGAAGGGCCCTGTGTGAAGGGCCCTGTGTGAAGGGCTCAGTGTGAAGGGCCCTGTGTGAAGGGCCCTGTGTGAAGGGTTCAGTGTGAAGGGCTCAGTGGGAAGGGCCCTGTGTGAAGGGCCCAGTGTGAAGGGCCCTGTGTGAAGGGCCCAGTGTGAAGGGCTCAGTGTGAAGGGCTCAGTGTGTAGGGCCCAGTGTGAAGGGCTCAGTGGGAAGGGCCCTGTGTGAAGGGCCCAGTGTGAAGGGCTCAGTGTGAAGGGCCCTGTGTGTAGGGCTCAGTGTGAAGGGCTCAGTGTGAAGGGCTCAGTGCGAAGGGCCCTGTGTGAAGGGCCCTGTGTGAAGGGCTCAGTGTGAAGGGCCCTGTGTGAAGGGCTCAGTGTGAAGGGCCCTGTGTGAAGGGCTCAGTGTGAAGGGCCCTGTGTGAAGGGCTCAGTGTGAAGGGCCCAGTGTGAAGGGCCCAGTGTGAAGGGCCCTGTGTTGAGGGCTCAGTGTGAAGGGCAGAGTGTGAAGGGCCCTGTGTGAAGGGCCCTGTGTGAAGGGCCCTGTGTGGAGGGTTCAGTGTGAAGGGCCCTGTGTGAAGGGCTCAGTGTCAAGGGCCCTGTGTTGAGGGCTCAGTGTGAAGGGTCCAGTGTGTAGGGCCCAGTGTGAAGGGCTCAGTGTGAAGGGCTCAGTGTGAAGGGCCCAGTGTGAAGGGCCCTGTGTGAAGGGCTCAGTGTCGAGGGCCCTGTGTTGAGGGCTCAGTGTGAAGGGTCCAGTGTGAAGGGCCCAGTGTGTAGGGCCCAGTGTGAAGGGCTCAGTGTGAAGGGCCCAGTGTGAAGGGCCCAGTGTGAAGGGCCCTGTGTGAAGGGCCCAGTGTGGAGGGTTCAGTGTGAAGGGCCCAGTGTGAAGGGCCCTGTGTGAAGGGCCCAGTGTGAAGGGCCCAGTGTGAAGGGCCCTGTGTGAAGGGCCCTGTGTGGAGGGTTCAGTGTGAAGGGCTCAGTGTGAAGGGCCCTGTGTGAAGGGCTCAGTGTCGAGGGCCCTGTGTTGAGGGCCCAGTGTGAAGGGCCCTGTGTGAAGGGCCCTGTGTGGAGGGTTCAGTGTGAAGGGCCCTGTGTGAAGGGCTCAGTGTCAAGGGCCCTGTGTTGAGGGCTCAGTGTGAAGGGTCCAGTGTGTAGGGCTCAGTGTGAAGGGCTCAGTGTGAAGGGCCCTGTGTGAAGGGCTCAGTGTCAAGGGCCCTGTGTTGAGGGCTCAGTGTGAAGGGCCCAGTGTGAAGGGCCCAGTGTGAAGGGCTCAGTGTGAAGGGCCCAGTGTGAAGGGCCCAGTGTGAAGGGCCCTGTGTGAAGGGCCCAGTGTGAAGGGCCCTGTGTGAAGGGCTCAGTGTCAAGGGCTCAGTGTGAAGGGCCCAGTGTGAAGGGCCCTGTGTGAAGGGCTCAGTGTCAAGGGCCCTGTGTCAAGGGCTCAGTGTGAAGGGTCCAGTGTGAAGGGCCCAGTGTGTAGTGCCCAGTGTGAAGGGCTCAGTGTGAAGGGCCCAGTGTGAAGGGCCCAGTGTGAAGGGCCCAGTGTGGAGGGTTCAGTGTGAAGGGCCCAGTGTGAAGGGCCCAGTGTGAAGGGCCCTGTGTGAAGGGCCCTGTGTGGAGGGTTCAGTGTGAAGGGCTCAGTGTGAAGGGCCCTGTGTGAAGGGCTCAGTGTCGAGGGCCCTGTGTTGAGGGCTCAGTGTGAAGGGCCCAGTGTGAAGGGCCCTGTGTGAAGGGCCCTGTGTGGAGGGTTCAGTGTGAAGGGCCCTGTGTGAAGGGCTCAGTGTCAAGGGCCCTGTGTTGAGGGCTCAGTGTGAAGGGTCCAGTGTGTAGGGCCCAGTGTGAAGGGCTCAGTGTGAAGGGCCCAGTGTGAAGGGCCCTGTGTGAAGGGCTCAGTGTCAAGGGCCCTGTGTTGAGGGCTCAGTGTGAAGGGTCCAGTGTGAAGGGCCCAGTGTGTAGGGCCCAGTGTGAAGGGCCCAGTGTGAAGGGCTCAGTGTGAAGGGCTCAGTGTGTAGGGCCCAGTGTGAAGGGCTCAGTGGGAAGGGCTCAGTGTGAAGGGCCCTGTGTGTAGGGCTCAGTGTGAAGGGCTCAGTGTGAAGGGCCCAGTGTGAAGGGCTCAGTGTGAAGGGCCCTGTGTGTAGGGCTCAGTGTGAAGGGCTCAGTGTGAAGGGCTCAGTGCGAAGGGCCCTGTGTGAAGGGCCCTGTGTGAAGGGCTCAGTGTGAAGGGCCCTGTGTGTAGGGCCCAGTGTGAAGGGCTCAGTGTGAAGGGCCCAGTGTGTAGGGCTCAGTGTGAAGGGCTCAGTGTGTAGGGCCCTGTGTGTAGGGCCCTGTGTGAAGGGCTCAGTGGGAAGGGCCCTGTGTGAAGGGCCCTGTGTGTAGGGCCCAGTGTGAAGGCCCCTGTGTGAAGGGCTCAGTGTGAAGGGCCCTGTGTGAAGGGCTCAGTGTGAAGGGCCCAGTGTGAAGGGCCCAGTGTGAAGGGCCCTGTGTTGAGGGCTCAGTGTGAAGGGCAGAGTGTGAAGGGCCCTGTGTGAAGGGCCCTGTGTGAAGGGCCCTGTGTGGAGGGTTCAGTGTGAAGGGCCCTGTGTGAAGGGCTCAGTGTCAAGGGCCCTGTGTTGAGGGCTCAGTGTGAAGGGTCCAGTGTGTAGGGCCCAGTGTGAAGGGCTCAGTGTGAAGGGCTCAGTGTGAAGGGCCCAGTGTGAAGGGCCCTGTGTGAAGGGCTCAGTGTCGAGGGCCCTGTGTTGAGGGCTCAGTGTGAAGGGTCCAGTGTGAAGGGCCCAGTGTGTAGGGCCCAGTGTGAAGGGCTCAGTGTGAAGGGCCCAGTGTGAAGGGCCCAGTGTGAAGGGCCCTGTGTGAAGGGCCCAGTGTGGAGGGTTCAGTGTGAAGGGCCCAGTGTGAAGGGCCCTGTGTGAAGGGCCCAGTGTGAAGGGCCCAGTGTGAAGGGCCCTGTGTGAAGGGCGCTGTGTGGAGGGTTCAGTGTGAAGGGCTCAGTGTGAAGGGCCCTGTGTGAAGGGCTCAGTGTCGAGGGCCCTGTGTTGAGGGCCCAGTGTGAAGGGCCCTGTGTGAAGGGCCCTGTGTGGAGGGTTCAGTGTGAAGGGCCCTGTGTGAAGGGCTCAGTGTCAAGGGCCCTGTGTTGAGGGCTCAGTGTGAAGGGTCCAGTGTGTAGGGCCCAGTGTGAAGGGCTCAGTGTGAAGGGCTCAGATTGAAGGGCCCAGTGTGAAGGGCCCTGTGTGAAGGGCTCAGTGTCAAGGGCCCTGTGTTGAGGGCTCAGTGTGAAGGGCCCAGTGTGAAGGGCCCAGTGTGAAGGGCTCAGTGTGAAGGGCCCAGTGTGAAGGGCCCTGTGTGAAGGGCTCAGTGTCAAGGGCTCAGTGTGAAGGGCCCAGTGTGAAGGGCCCTGTGTGAAGGGCTCAGTGTCAAGGGCCCTGTGTTGAGGGCTCAGTGTGAAGGGTCCAGTGTGAAGGGCCCAGTGTGTAGTGCCCAGTGTGAAGGGCTCAGTGTGAAGGGCCCAGTGTGAAGGGCCCAGTGTGGAGGGTTCAGTGTGAAGGGCCCAGTGTGAAGGGCCCTGTGTGAAGGGCCCAGTGTGAAGGGCCCTGTGTGAAGGGCCCTGTGTGGAGGGTTCAGTGTGAAGGGCTCAGTGTGAAGGGCCCTGTGTGAAGGGCTCAGTGTCGAGGGCCCTGTGTTGAGGGCTCAGTGTGAAGGGCCCAGTGTGAAGGGCCCTGTGTGAAGGGCCCTGTGTGGAGGGTTCAGTGTGAAGGGCCCTGTGTGAAGGGCTCAGTGTCAAGGGCCCTGTGTTGAGGGCTCAGTGTGAAGGGTCCAGTGTGTAGGGCCCAGTGTGAAGGGCTCAGTGTGAAGGGCTCAGTGTGAAGGGCCCAGTGTGAAGGGCCCTGTGTGAAGGGCTCAGTGTCAAGGGCCCTGTGTTGAGGGCTCAGTGTGAAGGGTCCAGTGTGAAGGGCCCAGTGTGTAGGGCCCAGTGTGAAGGGCTCAGTGTGAAGGGCTCAGTGGGAAGGGCTCAGTGGGAAGGGCTCAGTGTGAAGGGCCCAGTGTGAAGGGCCCAGTGTGAAGGGCTCAGTGTGAAGGGCCCAGTGTGAAGGGCCCAGTGTGAAGGGCCCTGTGTGAAGGGCCCTGTGTGAAGGGCCCAGTGTGAAGGGCCCTGTGTGAAGGGCTCAGTGTCAAGGGCTCAGTGTGAAGGGCCCTGTGTGAAGGGCTCAGTGTGAAGGGCCCTGTGTGTAGGGCTCAGTGTGAAGGGCTCAGTGTGAAGGGCTCAGTGCGAAGGGCCCTGTGTGAAGGGCCCTGTGTGAAGGGCTCAGTGTGAAGGGCCCTGTGTGTAGGGCCCAGTGTGAAGGGCTCAGTGTGAAGGGCCCAGTGTGTAGGGCTCAGTGTGAAGGGCTCAGTGTGTAGGGCCCTGTGTGAAGGGCACTGTGTGAAGGGCTCAGTGGGAAGGGCCCTGTGTGAAGGGCTCAGTGTGAAGGGCCCTGTGTGTAGGGCCCAGTGTGAAGGCCCCTGTGTGAAGGGCTCAGTGTGAAGGGCCCTGTGTGAAGGGCTCAGTGTGAAGGGCCCAGTGTGAAGGGCCCAGTGTGAAGGGCCCTGTGTTGAGGGCTCAGTGTGAAGGGCAGAGTGTGAAGGGCTCAGTGTGAAGGGCCCTGTGTGAAGGGCCCTGTGTGGAGGGTTCAGTGTGAAGGGCCCTGTGTGAAGGGCTCAGTGTCAAGGGCCCTGTGTTGAGGGCTCAGTGTGAAGGGTCCAGTGTGTAGGGCCCAGTGTGAAGGGCTCAGTGTGAAGGGCTCAGTGTGAAGGGCCCTGTGTGAAGGGCTCAGTGTCAAGGGCTCAGTGTGAAGGGTCCAGTGTGAAGGGCCCAGTGTGTAGGGCCCAGTGTGAAGGGCTCAGTGTGAAGGGCCCAGTGTGAGGGGCCCTGTGTGAAGGGCCCAGTGTGGAGGGTTCAGTGTGAAGGGCCCAGTGTGAAGGGCCCTGTGTGAAGGGCCCAGTGTGAAGGGCCCTGTGTGAAGGGCCCTGTGTGGAGGGTTCAGTGTGAAGGGCTCAGTGTGAAGGGCCCTGTGTGAAGGGCTCAGTGTCGAGGGCCCTGTGTTGAGGGCTCAGTGTGAAGGGCCCAGTGTGAAGGGCCCTGTGTGAAGGGCCCTGTGTGGAGGGTTCAGTGTGAAGGGCCCTGTGTGAAGGGCTCAGTGTCAAGGGCCCTGTGTTGAGGGCTCAGTGTGAAGGGTCCAGTGTGTAGGGCCCAGTGTGAAGGGCTCAGTGTGAAGGGCTCAGTGTGAAGGGCCCAGTGTGAAGGGCCCTGTGTGAAGGGCTCAGTGTCAAGGGCCCTGTGTCGAGGGCTCAGTGTGAAGGGTCCAGTGTGAAGGGCCCAGTGTGTAGGGCCCAGTGTGAAGGGCTCAGTGTGAAGGGCTCAGTGGGAAGGGCTCAGTGGGAAGGGCTCAGTGTGAAGGGCCCAGTGTGAAGGGCCCAGTGTGAAGGGCCCAGTGTGAAGGGCCCAGTGTGAAGGGCTCAGTGTGAAGGGCCCAGTGTGAAGGGCCCAGTGTGAAGGGCCCAGTGTGAAGGGCCCTGTGTCAAGGGCCCTGTGTCAAGGGCTCAGTGTGAAGGGCTCAGTGTGAAGGGCTCAGTGTGAAGGGCCCAGTGTGAAGGGCTCAGTGTCGAGGGCCCTGTGTCGAGGGCTCAGTGTGAAGGGCTCAGTGTGAAGGGCTCAGTGTGAAGGGCTCAGTGTGAAGGGCTCAGTGTGAAGGGCCCAGTGTGAAGGGCCCAGTGTGTAGGGCCCAGTGTGTAGGGCCCAGTGTGAAGGGCTCAGTGTGAAGGGCAGAGTGTGAAGGGCTCAGTGTGAAGGGCTCAGTGTGAAGGGCTCAGTGTGTAGGGCCCAGTGTGAAGGACCCAGTGTGTAGGGCCCAGTGTGTAGGGCCCAGTGTGTAGGGCTCAGTGTGAAGGGCTCAGTGTGAAGGGCCCAGTGTGTAGTGTCCAGTGTGAAGGGCCCAGTGTGAAGGGCCCAGTGTGAAGGGCCCTGTGTGAAGGGCTCAGTGTGAAGGGCCCAGTGTGAAGGGCCCAGTGTGAAGGGCCCAGTGTGAAGGGCCCTGTGTGGAGGGCTCAGTGTGAAGGGCAGAGTGTGAAGGGCTCAGTGTGAAGGGCCCTGTGTGAAGGGCCCTGTGTGGAGGGTTCAGTGTGAAGGGCCCTGTGTGAAGGGCTCAGTGTCGAGGGCCCTGTGTTGAGGGCTCAGTGTGAAGGGTCCAGTGTGTAGGGCCCAGTGTGAAGGGCTCAGTGTGAAGGGCTCAGTGTGAAGGGCCCAGTGTGAAGGGCCCTGTGTCAAGGGCTCAGTGTCAAGGGCCCTGTGTCGAGGGCTCAGTGTGAAGGGTCCAGTGTGAAGGGCCCAGTGTGTAGGGCCCAGTGTGAAGGGCTCAGTGTGAAGGGCTCAGTGGGAAGGGCTCAGTGGGAAGGGCTCAGTGTGAAGGGCCCAGTGTGAAGGGCTCAGTGTGAAGGGCTCAGTGTGAAGGACCCTGTGTGAAGGGCCCTGTGTGAAGGGCCCTGTGTGAAGGGCTCAGTGTGAAGGGCCCTGTGTGAAGGGCTCAGTGTGAAGGGCCCTGTGTGAAGGGCCCTGTGTGAAGGGTTCAGTGTGAAGGGCTCAGTGGGAAGGGCCCTGTGTGAAGGGCCCAGTGTGAAGGGCCCAGTGTGAAGGGCTCAGTGTGAAGGGCTCAGTGTGTAGGGCCCAGTGTGAAGGGCTCAGTGGGAAGGGCCCTGTGTGAAGGGCCCAGTGTGAAGGGCCCTGTGTGAAGGGCTCAGTGTGAAGGGCCCTGTGTGTAGGGCTCAGTGTGAAGGGCTCAGTGTGAAGGGCTCAGTGCGAAGGGCCCTGTGTGAAGGGCCCTGTGTGAAGGGCTCAGTGTGAAGGGCCCTGTGTGTAGGGCCCAGTGTGAAGGGCCCAGTGTGTAGGGCTCAGTGTGAAGGGCTCAGTGTGAAGGGCAGAGTGTGAAGGGCCCTGTGTGAAGGGCCCTGTGTGGAGGGTTCAGTGTGAAGGGCCCTGTGTGAAGGGCTCAGTGTCAAGGGCCCTGTGTTGAGGGCTCAGTGTGAAGGGTCCAGTGTGTAGGGCCCAGTGTGAAGGGTTCAGTGTGAAGGGCTCAGTGTGAAGGGCCCAGTGTGAAGGGCCCAGTGTGAAGGGCTCAGTGTCAAGGGCCCTGTGTTGAGGGCTCAGTGTGAAGGGTCCAGTGTGAAGGGCCCAGTGTGTAGGGCCCAGTGTGAAGGGCTCAGTGTGAAGGGCCCAGTGTGAAGGGCCCAGTGTGAAGGGCCCTGTGTGAAGGGCCCAGTGTGGAGGGTTCAGTGTGAAGGGCCCAGTGTGAAGGGCCCTGTGTGAAGGGCCCAGTGTGAAGGGCCCTGTGTGAAGGGCCCTGTGTGGAGGGTTCAGTGTGAAGGGCTCAGTGTGAAGGGCCCTGTGTGAAGGGCTCAGTGTCGAGGGCCCTGTGTTGAGGGCCCAGTGTGAAGGGCCCTGTGTGAAGGGCCCTGTGTGGAGGGTTCAGTTCGAAGGGCCCTGTGTGAAGGGCTCAGTGTCAAGGGCCCTGTGTTGAGGGCTCAGTGTGAAGGGTCCAGTGTGTAGGGCCCAGTGTGAAGGGCTCAGTGTGAAGGGCTCAGTGTGAAGGGCCCAGTGTGAAGGGCCCTGTGTGAAGGGCTCAGTGTCAAGGGCCCTGTGTTGAGGGCTCAGTGTCAAGGGCCCAGTGTGAAGGGCCCAGTGTGAAGGGCTCAGTGTGAAGGGCCCAGTGTGAAGGGCCCAGTGTGAAGGGCCCTGTGTGAAGGGCCCAGTGTGAAGGGCCCTGTGTGAAGGGCTCAGTGTCAAGGGCTCAGTGTGAAGGGCCCAGTGTGAAGGGCCCTGTGTGAAGGGCTCAGTGTCAAGGGCCCTGTGTTGAGGGCTCAGTGTGAAGGGTCCAGTGTGAAGGGCTCAGTGTGAAGGGCCCTGTGTGAAGGGCTCAGTGTCAAGGGCTCAGTGTGAAGGGTCCAGTGTGAAGGGCCCAGTGTGTAGGGCCCAGTGTGAAGGGCTCAGTGTGAAGGGCCCAGTGTGAGGGGCCCTGTGTGAAGGGCCCAGTGTGGAGGGTTCAGTGTGAAGGGCCCAGTGTGAAGGGCCCTGTGTGAAGGGCCCAGTGTGAAGGGCCCTGTGTGAAGGGCCCTGTGTGGAGGGTTCAGTGTGAAGGGCTCAGTGTGAAGGGCCCTGTGTGAAGGGCTCAGTGTCGAGGGCCCTGTGTTGAGGGCTCAGTGTGAAGGGCCCAGTGTGAAGGGCCCTGTGTGAAGGGCCCTGTGTGGAGGGTTCAGTGTGAAGGGCCCTGTGTGAAGGGCTCAGTGTCAAGGGCCCTGTGTTGAGGGCTCAGTGTGAAGGGTCCAGTGTGTAGGGCCCAGTGTGAAGGGCTCAGTGTGAAGGGCTCAGTGTGAAGGGCCCAGTGTGAAGGGCCCTGTGTGAAGGGCTCAGTGTCAAGGGCCCTGTGTCGAGGGCTCAGTGTGAAGGGTCCAGTGTGAAGGGCCCAGTGTGTAGGGCCCAGTGTGAAGGGCTCAGTGTGAAGGGCTCAGTGGGAAGGGCTCAGTGGGAAGGGCTCAGTGTGAAGGGCCCAGTGTGAAGGGCCCAGTGTGAAGGGCCCAGTGTGAAGGGCCCAGTGTGAAGGGCTCAGTGTGAAGGGCCCAGTGTGAAGGGCCCAGTGTGAAGGGCCCAGTGTGAAGGGCCCTGTGTCAAGGGCCCTGTGTCAAGGGCTCAGTGTGAAGGGCTCAGTGTGAAGGGCTCAGTGTGAAGGGCCCAGTGTGAAGGGCTCAGTGTCGAGGGCCCTGTGTCGAGGGCTCAGTGTGAAGGGCTCAGTGTGAAGGGCTCAGTGTGAAGGGCTCAGTGTGAAGGGCTCAGTGTGAAGGGCTCAGTGTGAAGGGCCCAGTGTGAAGGGCCCAGTGTGTAGGGCCCAGTGTGTAGGGCCCAGTGTGAAGGGCTCAGTGTGAAGGGCAGAGTGTGAAGGGCTCAGTGTGAAGGGCTCAGTGTGAAGGGCTCAGTGTGTAGGGCCCAGTGTGAAGGACCCAGTGTGTAGGGCCCAGTGTGTAGGGCCCAGTGTGTAGGGCTCAGTGTGAAGGGCTCAGTGTGAAGGGCCCAGTGTGTAGTGTCCAGTGTGAAGGGCCCAGTGTGAAGGGCCCAGTGTGAAGGGCCCTGTGTGAAGGGCTCAGTGTGAAGGGCCCAGTGTGAAGGGCCCAGTGTGAAGGGCCCTGTGTGGAGGGCTCAGTGTGAAGGGCAGAGTGTGAAGGGCTCAGTGTGAAGGGCCCTGTGTGAAGGGCCCTGTGTGGAGGGTTCAGTGTGAAGGGCCCTGTGTGAAGGGCTCAGTGTCAAGGGCCCTGTGTTGAGGGCTCAGTGTGAAGGGTCCAGTGTGTAGGGCCCAGTGTGAAGGGCTCAGTGTGAAGGGCTCAGTGTGAAGGGCCCAGTGTGAAGGGCCCTGTGTCAAGGGCTCAGTGTCAAGGGCCCTGTGTCGAGGGCTCAGTGTGAAGGGTCCAGTGTGAAGGGCCCAGTGTGTAGGGCCCAGTGTGAAGGGCTCAGTGTGAAGGGCTCAGTGGGAAGGGCTCAGTGGGAAGGGCTCAGTGTGAAGGGCCCAGTGTGAAGGGCTCAGTGTGAAGGGCTCAGTGTGAAGGACCCTGTGTGAAGGGCCCTGTGTGAAGGGCCCTGTGTGAAGGGCTCAGTGTGAAGGGCCCTGTGTGAAGGGCCCTGTGTGAAGGGCTCAGTGTGAAGGGCCCTGTGTGAAGGGTTCAGTGTGAAGGGCTCAGTGGGAAGGGCCCTGTGTGAAGGGCCCTGTGTTGAGGGCTCAGTGTGAAGGGCCCTGTGTGAAGGGCTCAGTGTGAAGGGCCCTGTGTGAAGGGCCCTGTGTGAAGGGTTCAGTGTGAAGGGCTCAGTGGGAAGGGCCCTGTGTGAAGGGCCCAGTGTGAAGGGCCCAGTGTGAAGGGCTCAGTGTGAAGGGCTCAGTGTGTAGGGCCCAGTGTGAAGGGCTCAGTGGGAAGGGCCCTGTGTGAAGGGCCCAGTGTGAAGGGCCCTGTGTGAAGGGCTCAGTGTGAAGGGCCCTGTGTGTAGGGCTCAGTGTGAAGGGCTCAGTGTGAAGGGCTCAGTGCGAAGGGCCCTGTGTGAAGGGCCCTGTGTGAAGGGCTCAGTGTGAAGGGCCCTGTGTGTAGGGCCCAGTGTGAAGGGCTCAGTGTGAAGGGCCCAGTGTGTAGGGCTCAGTGTGAAGGGCTCAGTGTGAAGGGCAGAGTGTGAAGGGCCCTGTGTGAAGGGCCCTGTGTGGAGGGTTCAGTGTGAAGGGCCCTGTGTGAAGGGCTCAGTGTCAAGGGCCCTGTGTTGAGGGCTCAGTGTGAAGGGTCCAGTGTGTAGGGCCCAGTGTGAAGGGTTCAGTGTGAAGGGCTCAGTGTGAAGGGCCCAGTGTGAAGGGCCCAGTGTGAAGGGCTCAGTGTCAAGGGCCCTGTGTTGAGGGCTCAGTGTGAAGGGTCCAGTGTGAAGGGCCCAGTGTGTAGGGCCCAGTGTGAAGGGCTCAGTGTGAAGGGCCCAGTGTGAAGGGCCCAGTGTGAAGGGCCCAGTGTGAAGGGCCCTGTGTGAAGGGCCCAGTGTGGAGGGTTCAGTGTGAAGGGCCCAGTGTGAAGGGCCCTGTGTGAAGGGCCCAGTGTGAAGGGCCCTGTGTGAAGGGCCCTGTGTGGAGGGTTCAGTGTGAAGGGCTCAGTGTGAAGGGCCCTGTGTGAAGGGCTCAGTGTCGAGGGCCCTGTGTTGAGGGCCCAGTGTGAAGGGCCCTGTGTGAAGGGCCCTGTGTGGAGGGTTCAGTGTGAAGGGCCCTGTGTGAAGGGCTCAGTGTCAAGGGCCCTGTGTTGAGGGCTCAGTGTGAAGGGTCCAGTGTGTAGGGCCCAGTGTGAAGGGCTCAGTGTGAAGGGCTCAGTGTGAAGGGCCCAGTGTGAAGGGCCCTGTGTGAAGGGCTCAGTGTCAAGGGCCCTGTGTTGAGGGCTCAGTGTCAAGGGCCCAGTGTGAAGGGCCCAGTGTGAAGGGCTCAGTGTGAAGGGCCCAGTGTGAAGGGCCCAGTGTGAAGGGCCCTGTGTGAAGGGCCCAGTGTGAAGGGCCCTGTGTTGAGGGCTCAGTGTGAAGGGTCCAGTGTGAAGGGCCCAGTGTGTAGTGCCCAGTGTGAAGGGCTCAGTGTGAAGGGCCCAGTGTGAAGGGCCCAGTGTGAAGGGCCCTGTGTGAAGGGCCCAGTGTGGAGGGTTCAGTGTGAAGGGCCCAGTGTGAAGGGCCCTGTGTGAAGGGCCCTGTGTGGAGGGTTCAGTGTGAAGGGCTCAGTGTGAAGGGCCCTGTGTGAAGGGCTCAGTGTCGAGGGCCCTGTGTTGAGGGCTCAGTGTGAAGGGCCCAGTGTGAAGGGCCCTGTGTGAAGGGCCCTGTGTGGAGGGTTCAGTGTGAAGGGTCCAGTGTGTAGGGCCCAGTGTGAAGGGCTCAGTGTGAAGGGCCCAGTGTGAAGGGCCCTGTGTGAAGGGCTCAGTGTCAAGGGCCCTGTGTTGAGGGCTCAGTGTGAAGGGTCCAGTGTGAAGGGCCCAGTGTGTAGGGCCCAGTGTGAAGGGCTCAGTGGGAAGGGCTCAGTGGGAAGGGCTCAGTGGGAAGGGCTCAGTGTGAAGGGCCCAGTGTGAAGGGCCCAGTGTGAAGGGCTCAGTGTGAAGGGCCCAGTGTGAAGGGCCCAGTGTGAAGGGCCCTGTGTGAAGGGCCCAGTGTGAAGGGCCCTGTGTGAAGGGCTCAGTGTCAAGGGCTCTGTGTGAAGGGCTCAGTGTGAAGGGCCCTGTGTGTAGGGCTCAGTGTGAAGGGCTCAGTGTGAAGGGCTCAGTGCGAAGGGCCCTGTGTGAAGGGCCCTGTGTGAAGGGCTCAGTGTGAAGGGCCCTGTGTGTAGGGCCCAGTGTGAAGGGCTCAGTGTGAAGGGCTCAGTGTGTAGGGCCCTGTGTGAAGGGCCCTGTGTGAAGGGCTCAGTGGGAAGGGTCCTGTGTGAAGGGCTCAGTGTGAAGGGCCCTGTGTGTAGGGCCCAGTGTGAAGGCCCCTGTGTGAAGGGCTCAGTGTGAAGGGCCCTGTGTGAAGGGCTCAGTGTGAAGGGCCCAGTGTGAAGGGCCCTGTGTGAAGGGCCCAGTGTGAAGGGCCCTGTGTTGAGGGCTCAGTGTGAAGGGAAGAGTGTGAAGGGCTCAGTGTGAAGGGCCCTGTGTGAAGGGCCCTGTGTGGAGGGTTCAGTGTGAAGGGCCCTGTGTGAAGGGCTCAGTGTCAAGGGCCCTGTGTTGAGGGCTCAGTGTGAAGGGCCCAGTGTGTAGGGCCCAGTGTGAAGGGCTCAGTGTGAAGGGCTCAGTGTGAAGGGCCCAGTGTGAAGGGCCCTGTGTCAAGGGCTCAGTG
Organism: Squalus acanthias; assembly: GCA_030390025.1. Classification (NCBI taxonomy): domain Eukaryota; kingdom Metazoa; phylum Chordata; class Chondrichthyes; order Squaliformes; family Squalidae; genus Squalus; species Squalus acanthias. The sequence goes on from JASTWF010000043.1 coordinate 1,074,663, forward strand.
TCAAGGGCCCTGTGTTGAGGGCTCAGTGTGAAGGGTCCAGTGTGAAGGGCCCAGTGTGTAGGGCCCAGTGTGAAGGGCTCAGTGTGAAGGGCCCAGTGTGAAGGGCCCAGTGTGAAGGGCCCTGTGTGAAGGGCCCAGTGTGGAGGGTTCAGTGTGAAGGGCCCAGTGTGAAGGGCCCTGTGTGAAGGGCCCAGTGTGAAGGGCCCTGTGTGAAGGGCCCTGTGTGGAGGGTTCAGTGTGAAGGGCTCAGTGTGAAGGGCCCTGTGTGAAGGGCTCAGTGTCGAGGGCCCTGTGTTGAGGGCTCAGTGTGAAGGGCCCAGTGTGAAGGGCCCTGTGTGAAGGGCCCTGTGTGGAGGGTTCAGTGTGAAGGGCCCTGTGTGAAGGGCTCAGTGTCAAGGGCCCTGTGTTGAGGGCTCAGTGTGAAGGGTCCAGTGTGTAGGGCCCAGTGTGAAGGGCTCAGTGTGAAGGGCTCAGTGTGAAGGGCCCAGTGTGAAGGGCCCTGTGTGAAGGGCTCAGTGTCAAGGGCCCTGTGTTGAGGGCTCAGTGTGAAGGGTCCAGTGTGAAGGGCCCAATGTGTAGGGCCCAGTGTGAAGGGCTCAGTGTGAAGGGCTCAGTGGGAAGGGCTCAGTGTGAAGGGCCCAGTGTGAAGGGCCCAGTGTGAAGGGCCCAGTGTGAAGGGCCCAGTGTGAAGGGCCCAGTGTGAAGGGCCCAGTGTGAAGGGGCCAGTGTGAAGGGCCCTGTGTGAAGGGCTCAGTGTCAAGGGCTCAGTGTGAAGGGTCCAGTGTGAAGGGCCCAGTGTGAAGGGCCCAGTGTGAAGGGCTCAGTGTGGAGGGCCCTGTGTGGAGGGCTCAGTGTGAAGGGCTCAGTGTGAATGGCTCAGTGGGAAGGGCCCAGTGTGAAGGGCTCAGTGTGAAGGGCTCAGTGTGAAGGGCTCAGTGTGAAGGGCCCAGTGTGAAGGGCCCAGTGTGTAGGGCCCAGTGTGTAGGGCCCAGTGTGAAGGGCTCAGTGTGAAGGGCACAGTGTGAAGGGCTCAGTGTGAAGGGCTCAGTGTGAAGGGCTCAGTGTGTAGGGCCCAGTGTGAAGGGCCCAGTGTGTAGGGCCCAGTGTGTAGGGCCCAGTGTGTAGGGCTCAGTGTGAAGGGCTCAGTGTGAAGGGCTCAGTGTGAAGGGCCCAGTGTGAAGGGCCCAGTGTGAAGGGCCCTGTGTGAAGGGCTCAGTGTGAAGGGCCCAGTGTGAAGGGCCCAGTGTGAAGGGCCCAGTGTGAAGGGCCCTGTGTTGAGGGCTCAGTGTGAAGGGCAGAGTGTGAAGGGCTCAGTGTGAAGGGCCCTGTGTGAAGGGCCCTGTGTGGAGGGTTCAGTGTGAAGGGCCCTGTGTGAAGGGCTCAGTGTCGAGGGCCCTGTGTTGAGGGCTCAGTGTGAAGGGTCCAGTGTGTCGGGCCCAGTGTGAAGGGCTCAGTGTGAAGGGCCCAGTGTGAAGGGCCCTGTGTGAAGGGCTCAGTGTCGAGGGCCCTGTGTCGAGGGCTCAGTGTGAAGGGTCCAGTGTGAAGGGCCCAGTGTGTAGGGCCCAGTGTGAAGGGCTCAGTGGGAAGGGCTCAGTGGGAAGGGCCCAGTGTGAAGGGCCCAGTGTGAAGGGCCCAGTGTGAAGGGCTCAGTGTGAAGGGCCCAGTGTGAAGGGCCCAGTGTGAAGGGCCCTGTGTGAAGGGCCCAGTGTGAAGGGCCCTGTGTGAAGGGCCCTGTGTGAAGGGCTCAGTGTGAAGGGCCCAGTGTGAAGGGCTCAGTGTCGAGGGCCCTGTGTCGAGGGCTCAGTGTGAAGGGCTCAGTGTGAAGGGCTCAGTGGGAAGGGCCCAGTGGGAAGGGCTCAGTGTGAAGGGCTCAGTGTGAAGGGCTCAGTGTGAAGGGCTCAGTGTGAAGGGCCCAGTGTGAAGGGCCCAGTGTGAAGGGCCCTGTGTGAAGGGCTCAGTGTGTAGGGCCCAGTGTGAAGGGCTCAGTGTGAAGGGCAGAGTGTGAAGGGCTCAGTGTGAAGGGCTCAGTGTGAAGGGCTCAGTGTGAAGGGCCCAGTGTGTAGGGCCCAGTGTGAAGGGCCCAGTGTGAAGGGCCCAGTGTGAAGGGCCCTGTGTGAAGGGCCCTGTGTGAAGGGCTCAGTGTGTAGGGCCCAGTGTGAAGGGCTCAGTGTGAAGGGCAGAGTGTGAAGGGCTCAGTGTGAAGGGCTCAGTGTGAAGGGCTCAGTGTGAAGGGCCCAGTGTGAAGGGCCCAGTGTGTAGGGCCCAGTGTGAAGGGCCCAGTGTGTAGGGCCCAGTGTGTAGGGCTCAGTGTGAAGGGCTCAGTGTGAAGGGCCCAGTGTGTAGGGCTCAGTGTGAAGGGCCCAGTGTGTAGGGCCCAGTGTGAAGGGCCCAGTGTGTAGGGCCCAGTGTGTAGGGCCCAGTGTGTAGGGCTCAGTGTGAAGGGCTCAGTGTGAAGGGCCCAGTGTGTAGTGTCCAGTGTGAAGGGCCCAGTGTGAAGGGCCCAGTGTGAAGGGCCCTGTGTGAAGGGCTCAGTGTGTAGGGCCCAGTGTGAAGGGCTCAGTGTGAAGGGCAGAGTGTGAAGGGCTCAGTGTGAAGGGCTCAGTGTGAAGGGCTCAGTGTGAAGGGCCCAGTGTGTAGGGCCCAGTGTGAAGGGCCCAGTGTGTAGGGCCCAGTGTGAAGGGCCCAGTGTGAAGGGCCCAGTGTGAAGGGCCCTGTGTGAAGGGCTCAGTGTGTAGGGCCCAGTGTGAAGGGCCCAGTGTGTAGGGCCCAGTGTGTAGGGCTCAGTGTGAAGGGCTCAGTGTGAAGGGCCCAGTGTGTAGGGCTCAGTGTGAAGGGCCCAGTGTGTAGGGCCCAGTGTGAAGGGCCCAGTGTGTAGGGCCCAGTGTGTAGGGCCCAGTGTGTAGGGCTCAGTGTGAAGGGCTCAGTGTGAAGGGCCCAGTGTGAACGGCCCAGTGTGTAGGGCCCAGTGTGAAGGGCCCTGTGTGGAGGGCTCAGTGTGAAGGGCCCTGTGTGAAGGGCTCAGTGTGAAGGGCCCAGTGTGTAGGGCTCAGTGTGAAGGGCCCAGTGTGTAGGGCCCAGTGTGAAGGGCCCAGTGTGTAGGGCCCAGTGTGTAGGGCCCAGTGTGTAGGGCTCAGTGTGAAGGGCTCAGTGTGAAGGGCCCAGTGTGTAGTGTCCAGTGTGAAGGGCCCAGTGTGAAGGGTTTGTGTGTTTGGTGCCTGAGTGAGACGGTTTTTGATCTACTGGATCCTCAATGTGCATTTTCTGTCTAACAGGGAACTACAGTTTTGAAATATTTAAACTGAATGCTAATAGTAAGAACAGCGTGAGTTGTGATTACTGCTTAATCCTTCGATCACAGTGACATTTCGTGAAACTCAGCAAAGTATCCACTGTCGAAAAAGTTAAATCAGTTAAGAAATAAAAACAGAAAATGCTGGAAATACTCAGCAGGTCAGGCAGCATCTGTGGAGAGAGACACAGTTTCAGTCGATGACCCTTCGTCAGAACTTCGTCAGAGGGTCACCAACCTGAAACGTTAATTCTGTGTCTCTCTCCACAGATGCTGCCTGACCTGCTGAGTATTTCCAGCAATTTCTGTTTTTATTTCAGATTTCCAGCATTCGCAGTATTTTGCTTTTGTATTAGTGAGTTAAGAGCTGAGTTAAAGGGTGTGTGCTGTAATTGTCTCTGCTGGGTGTGTCTATCTACGTGAGCTTCATGAGTTAGAGTCTGGTTATGTGTTAAGTGTGTCTGATGTGTCCGAGTGTATGAGTCAGATATGTCCAATTGCATAAGTTGGGTGTGTCCAGTTGTGAGATGGTTGCATCAGTTGAGACTATTTGATTGCATGGGCCGGGTGCATCGGGTTGCATGAGTGAAGCATTCTTAGTGAGTTGGATGTGTTTATTTGCATGAGTTGAGAGCGTCTTCTGTTAGAGTTGGATGTATTTGGTTGTTTAAGTTTTTTTTGGCTTTGGGGTGTTGGTGATGCTGGCAAAGCTGCATTTATTGCCCATCCCTAGTTGCCCTGAGGGCATTAAGAGCCAAGCACATAGTGTGGGACTGGAGTCACTTGTAGACCAGACCGGGTAGGGGCGGCAACTTCACTTCCCTGAAGGACATTAGTGAACCAGTTGTTTGCCAGCTGTTTTCATGGTCGTTTTTTGGTTCCAGCCCGTAAATGACCAGATTTATTGAATTAAATTTCACATCTTGCCGTGATGGAATTTGAACTCTGGATTGCTAATCCGAAACCAGCCCCACCACACTATCACACGTGATTTGGGTGCTGTTATAAATTTAGGGTCTTACCTTAGATATTTTCTCAGCTACAGTGGTGGCTAGTCCATCCCACCCCGTAAGTGGCCTGACCGTCTTATCATTAGGGGTGTGCCCCTACTACCCAGCATTGAAATAAGTGATAGTGTAACCCAGGGGTGTAACAATAGTCTTGCCTTGTGATCTGAGCTGGGTACTCACATCTTCCACGTGTGCTACCTTCAATCGCTGAAGCGGCATCGAGCAAACACTTGGTGAGACAAGGCCAGATACAAATTGGCTAAGCTACTTTATTTCACAGCATTTCAACCTACTGAGCAAACTTTACGATCAACTTTGCTTATTTTAATCGGTACAACTTGTCTTCACGTACTAATACAAAATAATGAATACGTTATGCTTCCCCACATCAATAGGCACATCTTGTTTGACTTAAATAAAATATTTTCAAACTATCCCCTGCATTCTAACCTTATTAAAATCCTGAAAGTGAAGGCCGTAGAAAAACCAAAGTGAGTAAAACAGATCCAAGATGGTAGGGGTCAAAATGATATATGACTGGGAGAGATTGGCGGTAAAATCATGTGTACGCGTTGAGCGTATTTGGAGCAAAGATGGAAACATTAGTGAGATTGGGAGGGAACTGATGAGTCACAGGGAGGTCAGAAACATGTCTGGAGACAGAACAGAGATGTTCAGCCTGAAGTTTGTGTTGCAGTTGTTTGCAGCATTGTGCGAGGCCAAAGGTGAAATGTTGGAGTGAGAGCACATATGAATGTACTGAGCTGGAAATCACCACTGGCTGGTCCGAAAGCTCTGTAAATCCCGTGCTACGATCTGTCTCTTGTAGCCCCCAATCCCTTCTGTCACCATCGGTCTATCGAAGCTTCCTCTGCATTTGGCGACACCGTCTGACTCCGCGCTCTCTCCAGTCCATCTGTTTCGCATGCTTACCACCTTCTACTGAGTCCCTGCCCCCGTTACAGAGCCAGCAGGTATATCGGTTAAATACTGTTTATCTCCATTCATACTGTGTGAATCCTGCATCATTTGTCAAACTGTGAGGCTGCTGCCTCAACGTACTGGCAACTTCCCCAGAGCTAAATGAAGGTGCCAGTGCAAGTTATACAGCACCTGTTCCCCGTGTAATGCAAGCCTCTGGTGACCTGCTCACTGTGTGAAGTTTCATTCATGTCAACAGGTTCGTGAGACCATTGAGATGGAGAACCTAGCGAACCAGTATCTGCGTGAGGTGATTAAGAGAGAATGCTGGGACCTGATGGCTGTGAAGGGGCGAACGTTGGAGGTAATGGAAAGAAACTCAGGACACAATCAACGCACTTTCAAAACTGTAGGGTCTGGCTTCAAATCTAGCCCAGGCAGAAGGAAGGAAGGAAGGTCTCCTCTAGCTGATGAGGGTGTGGATTGGGTCAGGCATTATCGTCTCACCTCTGAGACTGGGTTCAAAACCAGTCAATACAGCGAGGGTGAAGGTCTCCTCTTTCTGAAGGTCACTAGGTCGAAGGATGGACTTCGCTGGGGGAGGTAGGGTACTAGAGGATGGGCTTCGATGGGAGAGTTAGGGTATTAGAGGATGGGCTTTGATGGGAGAGTTAGGGTACTAGAGGATGGGCTTCGATGGGAGAGTTAGTGTACTAGAGGATGGGCTTTGATGGGAGAGTTAGGGTACTAGAGGATGGGCTTCGCTGGGGGAGTTAGGGTACTAGAGGATGGGCTTTGATGGGAGAGTTAGGGTACTAGAGGATGGGCTTCGATGGGAGAGTTAGTGTACTAGAGGATGGGCTTTGATGGGAGAGTTAGGGTACTAGAGGGATGGGCTTCGATGGGAGAGTTAGTGTACTAGAGGGATGGGCTTTGATGGGAGAGTTAGGGTATCAGAGGGATGGGCTTTGATGGGGGAGTTAGGGTACTAGAGGATGGGCTTTGATGGGTGAGTTAGGGTATCAGAGGGATGGGCTTTGATGGGAGAGTTAGGGTACTAGAGGGATGGGCTTCGATGGGAGAGTTAGTGTACTAGGGGATGGGCTTTGATGGGAGAGTTAGTGTACCAGAGGATGGACTCTGCTGGGGGAGTTGGGTACCAGAGGGAAGGGCTTCGATGGGAGAGTTAGGGTACCAGAGGATGGGCTTTGATGGGAGAGTTAGTGTACTAGAGGGATGGGCTTTGATGGGAGAGTTAGTGTACTAGAGGGATGGGCTTTGATGGGAGAGTTAGTGTACTAGAGGGATGGGCTTTGATGGGAGAGTTAGTGTACTAGAGGATGGGCTTCGATGGGAGAGTTAGGGTACTAGAGGGATGGGCTTTGATGGGAGAGTTAGTGTACTAGAGGATGGGCTTCGATGGGAGAGTTAGTGTACTAAAGGGATGGGCTTTGATGGGAGAGTTAGGGTATCAGAGGGATGGGCTTTGATGGGGGAGTTAGGGTACTAGAGGATGGGCTTTGATGGGTGAGTTAGGGTATCAGAGGGATGGGCTTTGATGGGAGAGTTAGGGTACTAGAGGGATGGGCTTTGATGGGAGAGTTAGGGTACTAGAGGGATGGGCTTTGATGGGAGAGTTAGGGTATCAGAGGGATGGGCTTTGATGGGGGAGTTAGGGTACTAGAGGATGGGCTTTGATGGGAGAGTTAGTGTACCAGAGGATGGGCTTTGATGGGAGAGTTAGTGTACCAGAGGATGGACTCTGCTGGGGGAGGTAGGGTACCAGAGGGATGGGCTTCGATGGGAGAGTTAGGGTACCAGAGGGATGGGCTTAGATGGGAGAGTTAGTGTACTAGAGGGATTGGCTTTGATGGGAGAGTTAGGGTACTAGAGGATGGGCTTCGATGGGAGAGTTAGGGTACTAGAGGGATGGGCTTTGATGGGAGAGTTAGGGTACTAGAGGATGGGCTTCGATGGGAGAGTTAGGGTACTAGAGGGATGGGCTTTGATGGGAGAGTTAGTGTACTAGAGGGACGAGCTTTGATGGGTGAGTTAGGGTATCAGAGGGATGGGCTTTGATGGGTGAGTTAGGGTATCAGAGGGATGGGCTTTGATGGGAGAGTTAGTGTACTAGAGGGATGGACTCTGCTGGGGGAGTTGGGTACCAGAGGGAAGGGCTTCGATGGGAGAGTTAGGGTACCAGAGGATGGGCTTTGATGGGAGAGTTAGGGTACTAGAGGATGGGCTTTGATGGGAGAGTTAGGGTACTAGAGGATGGGCTTCGATGGGAGAGTTAGGGTACTAGAGGATGGGCTTTGATGGGAGAGTTAGGGTACTAGAGGATGGGCTTTGATGGGAGAGTTAGGGTACTAGAGGGACGAGCTTTGATGGGAGAGTTAGGGTACTAGAGGATGGGCTTTGATGGGAGAGTTAGGGTACTAGAGGATGGGCTTCGATGGGAGAGTTAGGGTACTAGAGGGATGGGCTTTGATGGGAGAGTTAGGGTACTAGAGGATGGGCTTTGATGGGAGAGTTAGTGTACTAGAGGGATGGGCTTTGATGGGAGAGTTAGGGTACTAGAGGATGGGCTTTGATGGGAGAGTTAGTGTACTAGAGGATGGGCTTCGATGGGAGAGTTAGTGTACTAGAGGATGGGCTTTGATGGGAGAGTTAGTGTACTAGAGGATGGGCTTTGATGGGAGAGTTAGTGTACTAGAGGATGGGCTTTGATGGGAGAGTTAGTGTACTCGAAGGATGGCTTTGATGGGGAGTTGGGTACTAGAGGGATGGGCTTTGATGGGAGAGTTAGTGTACTAGAGGATGGGCTTCGATGGGAGAGTTAGTGTACTAGAGGATGGGCTTCGATGGGAGAGTTAGTGTACTAGAGGATGGGCTTTGATGGGAGAGTTAGTGTACTCGAAGGATGGGCTTTGATGGGGGAGTTGGGTACTAGAGGGATGGGCTTTGATGGGAGAGTTAGTGTAAGAGGGATGGGCTTTGATGGGAGAGTTAGTGTACTAGAGGGATGGGCTTAGCTTGGAGAGTTAATGTACCAAAGGGAGGGATCGAATGGCCTTTTGATATCTCTGACTTTTCTCGTACTCTTTTCAGGCCTTCTATTCAGGATTGGCGGTGACCAATTACCCAATGAGAGAGCGCAGCAGCGAAGAGCTCGAGCTTCTCCGGCAGATCAAACAGCAGAGGACAACTGAACTGGTTGACCTGAAGGTATTCTTCCTGAATGTGTCCCTTTCACTGATGACATTTAATGTAGCCTTCAGCTCACTGAGCGTAAGCTATCGCAGTCCGTTTGGAGAGTTCTGAAACCGTGTTTTATTTTTTTAACACTTGTATCATAGACTGACCTGGAGTTCCTCAGTCTCAGAGACAGAACAGTTACAGAACATTCAGAGAGAACCTCTGTCACAACACTCGATCTGCAATGTGATATGATCTAGAATCAGCTTAGAGCGTAACTATGAAAGAAGAGCACAGGAGCAGAGATACAGAAAAGTGTTTCTATTAAATGTGCAGACTAGATTCTCTTTAATAACTTTGCCAAGATCACAGTGGTCCCTTTACTTTCCCCCCGCCGCCCCCCCCCCCCCCCCCCCGCCACCAAGCATCAATTCATAACACAGATCCATCAGAATGTTTGGGGAAAGATCAGCGTTTAATTACCGGTGTGTACTATTATATCAAAGCTCCATCCACCTCCTTGCCCCCATCACTTAAGACTGCACGGATACAACATGTCCTGCCACAGCCCAAAGGGCATCATGAGCAGCCACTAACCCGGCCTCCTTGGGGAAGGGGGAAGCACACTCGGGTTAAAATTAATTTGAGTTTGGATTTTTTTTTTCAGGACCCTGAGCTGAAAGTGAAGTCAAATTTGACAAATGCACAAACCCAAAGAATGTCTCTCAGTTAAAAAAAATTAAACAAAAAAAAACCAGGGTCACAATAACTTGCATTTATATAGCCCCTTTAACGTAGTAAAACATCCCAAGGTGCGTCACCGGAGCGATTATCAGACAAAACTTGACACCGAGCTGCATCAGGAGATATTGGGACAGGCTTGGTCAAAGAGGGCGGTTTTAAGGAGCCTCTTAAAGTTGGAGAGAGAGGCGGGAGAGGTTTAGGGAGGGAATTCCAGAGCTCGGGGCCCAGGCAGCTGAAGGCACGGCCGTCAATGGTGGAGCGATTAAAATCAGGGATGCTCAAGAGGCCAGAATTGGAGGAGCGCAGAGATCTTGGAGGGTTGTATGACTAGAGAAGGTTACAGAGATAGAGAGGGGCGAGGCCATGGAGGGATTTGAAAACAAGGATGAGAATTTTAGGATGAGAAAGTTAGAAGGAACTTTGTCACCCAAAGGGTTACTAGAATATGGACCATTACCACAAGGGGCTGACGAAGCCACGTCAATCAAAGCATTGAAGAGGGAGTTAGTTAAATACCTGGAGAGAAAAGATATTAAAGTGCACAGGAAAAGAGTGTGGAAGTGGGATGAGAGTAGGTTGCTCTGATGGGAGTCTAGTGCTGGCAAAGGCTGAATGGGTCCCTTCCAATTGTCCTGGCCAATATTTATCCCTCAATCAACATCACTAAAACAGATGATCTGGTCATTATCACATTGCTGTTTGTGGGAGCTTGCTGTGTGCAAATTGGCTGCCGCGTTTCTTACATTATAACAGTGACTACACGTCAAAAAAAAGTACTTCATTGGCTGTAAAGTGCTTTGGGACATCCGGTGGTCATGAAAGGCGCTATAGAAATGCAAGTCTTCTTTCTTTTTCCCACGCTGACATTTCTGTGATGCCCAGAAAATGCTGCTGCCCCTCGACAGCTTCATTAGGAAGAAAGGGCCTTTAAATTCCTAGTAGGAACACTCGGGTGTCATGGTGGCACAGCACATTAGTGTGCCAACACACTGGCACTGAGTGAGCAAGTGTAGGTTCATGCTCGTGAGTCGTGCCGTGCTATAGAGGCACTCACAGAGCAGAGCCTGCATTCCTTCCTCTGGGGTTAGAAGCTAAATCATTAGTCCAGGTACTGCCACAAACTGAAGGGTGTCATTGGTAGTCAAAGCCTGTTAGCATGTCACATGGATGCCTTCTCAGCCAGTGAGAAACTATGAGGGGAGGCAAGGAAGAGATGGGCCTGTGTTGCTCCGGTTTCCTCCCACAGTCCAAAAATGTGCGGGTTAGGTTGATTTGGCTATGATAAATTGACCCTTAGTGTTAGGGGGGGATTAAATATGTGGGGTTATGGGATAGGATGGGATATGTTAGGGGGAATTAAATACGTGGGGTTACGGGGATAGGGTGGGATATGTGTCGGTGCAGGCTCAATGGGGATTCTGTGTGAGAAAGCAGGGACAGGGTACTGGATTTGGATGATCAGCCATGATCGTATTGAATGGTGGAGCAGGCTCGACGGGCCGAATGGCCTACTTCTGCTCCTAGTTTCTATGTTTCTATGTTTCTATAACAATGGAACTGACAGATTGAGGCTTGATGTGGTAATAAAAGGGCGTCATTCTTGCTCTACTTGTAGGCTCGAAAAGACATTGTTGAGACCCCGCCTAAGAAAGATGAGAAGGAGGATGAGGAGGCAGAGGATGAAGACTCGAAGGAGGAAGAGAGCACATCATTGAAAGGCAGCCTGACCTCCCAGTATGGTGTGGTAAACCGTTATCTGTATAAACAGTTAGATCTGCACACAAAGGATGAGAAGATTAATCAGATCATCCTGTTACAGGTGAGCGAAGCACATTCAATACATCTACAAGTCTTTCTGTAAGGTCATTGTTCCTGTACCACACATCAAACTACTGCTTCAGGCCACAGTTTATATGGTGATCTAAGCTTGCTGCCAAAAGCCAAGTACAAGTGGGAAGGGGACAGGATGAGACCAGGGTAGATTCTACATGATCTTGGAAGGAGTCAGCTTGATGAGCCGAATAGCTTTTTGTTCCCTGCTTTCTGCTGTTTCTATCACATATCTGTCTCAAAAATGAGAAGTCGCACAACACCAGGTTGTAGTCCAGCAGATTTATTTAAAATTACAAGCTTTCGGAGCTATCGATCGCCCCTTCTTCAGGTAAAGTTACTATGAGTGAATCTACAAAAATTCACAGAATATAAACAGAGAGAAAATGCAGAGATACAATCTTTCCTTACATCAAAGACACACCAAGAGCACAGCCAAGGCAATGAGATGTGTCCCAGGGGGTCCAACGTGTCAAAACCTGCTGAATGCATATCCTCTCCATTTGGGTTTGTTTTTTGTGTTTGTTTTTTTTTAAACTGGAAAGACAGACAACAATGTCGAGTCACGTTCTGTAGCGTGACATGAACCCGATATCCCTATTGAGGCTGTCCTCATGAGTGCGGAACTTGGCTATCAGTTTCTGCTCGATGATTTTGCGTTGTCGTGTATCTTGAAGGCCGCCTTGGAGAACGCTAACCCGCAGATCCGAGGCTGAATGCCCTTGACTGCTGAAGTGTTCCCCGACTGGGAGGCAACCATCCTGCCTGGCGATTGTTGCGCGGTGTCCGTTCATACGTTGTCTCAGTGTCTGCATGGTCTCGCCGATGTACCATGCTCTGGGGCATCCTTTACTGCAACGTATCAGGTAGACAACGTTGGCCGAGTCACATGAGTATGTACCATGTACCTGGTGGGTAGTGTCCTCACGTGTGATGATGGTATCTGTGTTCATGATCTGGCATGTCTTGCAGAGGTTGCCGTGGCAGGGTTGTGTGGTGTCGTGGTCGCTGTTCTCCTGACAGCTGGGTAATTTGCTATGAACGATGGTACTTTTGAGGTTAGGCGGCTGCTTGAAGGCGAGTAGTGGAGGCGTGGGGATGGCCTTAGCAAGGTGTTCGTCGTCATCGATGACATGTTGAAGGCTGCGAAGAACATGGCGTAGTTTCTCCGCTCCAGGGAAGTACTGGACGACGTAGGGTACTCTGTTGGTTTTGTCCCGTGTTCGTCTTCTGAGGAGGTCTATGCGGTTTTTCGCTGTGGCCCGTTGGAACTGTCGATCGACGAGTCGAGCGTCATATCCCGTTCTTACGAGGGCGTCTTTCAGTGTCCGTAGGTGTCCATCGCGTTCCTCCTCGTCTGAGCAGATCCTGTGTATTCGCAGGGCTTGTCCATAGGGGATGGCTTCTTTAACGTGGTTAGGGTGGAAGCTGGAGAAGTGGAGCATCGTGAGGTTGTCCGTGGGCTTGCGGTAGAGTGAAGTGCTGAGGCGTCCGTCTTTGATGGAGATTCGTGTGTCCAAGAATGAAACCGATTCTGAGGAGTAGTCCATGGTGAGTTTGATGGTGGGATGGAACCTGTTGATGCTATCGTGTAGTCCTTTCAGTGATCCTTCGCCGTGGGTCCAAAGGAAGAAGATGTCGTCGATGTATCTGGTGTACAGCGTTGGTTGGAGGTCCTGTGCAGCGAAGAAGTCTTGCTCGAACTTGTGCATGAAGATGTTGGCGTACTGGGGTGCGAATTTGGTCCCCATGGCTGTTCCGTGTGTTTGGGTAAAAAACTAGTTGTCGAAGGTGAAGACATTGTGGTCAAGGATGAAGCGGATGAGTTGTAGGATGGCGTCTGGAGATTGGCTGTTGTTGGTGTTGAGTACTGAGGCTGTCGCAGCGATGCCGTCATCGTGGGGGATATTGGTGTAGAGTGCCGATACATCCATCGTGGACGTATCTGTCTCAGTGGAAGCTTCTTTCTCTCATGGGTTTAGCCTTCTGACAGAGGCAGGTATTCCCAAATTGCCACACATGAAGTCTTGTCAACACCATTGCACCCTCCTGCCATGCCTGTTCTCTGCACTCCCCCCCTCTGTGGCTCTGCTTTCTCCTAGTTTCACTGACTCCTGTTGCAGCACAGAAAGCACAGGGCAGTTAATGTGGTCCCTGCTCACACAGGGAGTCGGGGAACTGACCTCGCAGCAGTGAGAGAGCAACTCATTGAAGTATTTCCTGGTGCATTTAGGACATGACTAACGGGTCGAGGTCATGTAACTGGACAGCAGCAGCTATTAAAGGACTTTAAACCGCCCCCCCCCACCCCGTCCGCCCCCACACCGTTGCTGGTGGGGAACTAGCTTGGCGCACAGTGGCCGAGCAGAGGGAGGTGTAGCAATAACTAGCAGAGCAGCACCCAAAGCTTTATATTAGACTTCTCTGGTAATTCAGCCATATTGTGGGAACTTTGCCCTTATTTCCATTAAATCTGGAACCTAAATGAGCCTCACGTCAGTGCGTAGACTCATGGTGCTCACAGTGCTCCTGTATCACATTGTTGCATGCTGGGTGTGTCAGGCACAGAGTAGGGCTCAGGTCTGACCCAATGCGGAGCTGGACTTCGAGTGCCTCCAAATGCATTAGCGGCCCCTACGTCTCCTCCATTTGTCATGTGTATGCCTGGTCCCCTCCCACGCACTACAGCACTTGATCCTTGACCCCTCGCAATCTCAGCGGTAAATACGGAGCCAGCTTCCACAAGTATGTTCACAATACTGGACGCTACCCTTTCACAAACATCATCACCAACAACAACTAAATCACAACCTATTGTAGTCTTATTCTGTCCCTTCCAATGCCAGAGCTTCATGCGAGACCATGTGATAAAATCAGTAACTGAAACAAACTAGAAGTGTTCTCTGCTCGATCCCTGGGTATGCTACAGATTTACCTAGATATCTGGGCAAGTGAAGACACACTCTGGGACATGGGGAGCTAGGGCTCAACTGAGAGTAAATCCCACAAATCTAGCACTAAAGTCACCTCTCATTTAAAGGATGGCACCACTTGACAGTGCAGCGCTCCCTCAGTACTGCCCCTCCGACAGTGCAGCGCTCCCTCAGTACTGCCCCTCCGACAGTGCAGCGCTCCCTCAGTACTGCCCCTCCGACAGTGCAGCGCTCCCTCAGTACTGCCCCTCCGACAGTGCAGTACTCCCTCAGTACTGACCCTCCGACAGTGCAGCACTCCCTCAGTACTGCCCCTCCGACAGTGCGGCGCTCCCTCATTACTGCCCCTCTGACAGTGCAGCGCTCCCTCAGTACTGCCCCTCTGACAGTGCAGCACTCCCTCAGTACTGCCCCTCCGACAGTGCGGCGCTCCCTCAGTACTGCCCCTCTGACAGTGCAGCACTCCCTCAGTACTGCCCCTCCGACAGTGCGGCGTTCCCTCAGTACTGCCCCTCCAACAGTGCAGTGCTCCCTCAGTACTGCCCCTTCGACAGTGCAGCGCTCCCTCAGTACTGCCCCTCCGACAGTGCAGCGCTCCCTCAGTACTGACCCTCCGACAGTGCGGCGCTCCCTCAGTACTGCCCCTCCGACAGTGCAGCACTCCCTCAGTACTGCCCCTCCGACAGTGCAGGCGCTCCCTCAGTACTGCCCCTCCGACAGTGCAGCGCTCCCTCAGTACTGACCCTCCGACACTGCAGCGCTCCCTCAGTACTGACATTCCGACAGTGCAGCACTCCCTCAGTACTGCCCCTTCGACAGTGCGGCGCTCCCTCAGTACTGCCCCTCCGACAGTGCAGTGCTCCCTCAGTACTGCCCCTCCGACAGTGCGGTGCTCCCTCAGTACTGCCCCTCCGACAGTGCGGCGCTCTCTCAGTACTGCCCCTCCGACAGTGCAGCACTCCCTCAGTACTGCCCCTCCGACAGTGCAGCGCTCCCTCAGTACTGCCCCTCCGACAGTGCGGCGCTCCCTCAGTACTGACCCTCCGACAGTGCGGTGCTCCCTCAGTACTGCCCCTCCGACAGTGCGGTGCTCCCTCAGTACTGCCCCTCCGACAGTGCGGCGCTCCCTCAGTACTGACCCTCCGACAGTGCGGCGCTCCCTCAGTACTGATCCTCTGACAGTGCGGCGCTCCCTCAGTACTGGGAGTGTCATCTGGAACATGTGCTCAAGTCTCTTGACTCAGAGACGGAAATGCTACCAACCAAGGCAGACAGCAAAGCAGTATGTTGCTGAAATTAGCATGTTGTGGCAATTGGTGTATACCAGAGAATTCACAGGCCAGACTGAGGTACCTGCTTGTTCAGTGTTAAACGTGTGACTACTCACTGGCCTCTAGCTGCGCGCGTGTTAAATGCACACTCACCCAATCAAAGCAGTCACTAAGTAAACGGGCACTGTGCTGCGTACCTCTCACAGGCCCGGTTTTAATCAGGAAACCCTGACAGTAAACAGCAGCAGAGGGGAAAGCTGTGGTACTGCTTCAGCCCCCCAGCTGATTAACTGCTTCTACAGCAAACCCTGGTCCCACCCCAGGCACCGAGCCGAGCTTCACCCTTTCCCTACATTGCACCCTGGGAGCTGACCGGCCTGTCCCTGCACGGGTCTCTGCGACACCAAACCCACAATTGTCATTCCAGCCCAGGTGACGGGAATGAACCTGACATTTCATTATTACATTTTTTCATCTTAAGGACGTGATTTACAACATCAAAACCGAATTCAACAAGGAGTTTGACGCAACCTATAAGCAAAAGGAGTTTGAGATTCTCCGAGTGAAGGACAGAACCATGCGGATCGAGGAAATCATGCAGCAGCTGGACATGGACGAGGAGATCTGGCTGCCCACATTGAGCAACAGGGAGAAACCGGAGCGAGAGTTTGAAGTCCAGGATTCGGAGGTAACGTCTGGCCTGTTGGAGGACCGCGCCACATCTTTCTGCAGCGCTTTACTTTTCCCCCTCGTTTTTTAAATGAATTTTGCTCCCCGCACCATGCAGTATGTCCAGCCGGTCAGGGCAATACCCAGGGTCAGCGGGGGTGGGGGGCTCGGTGCTGCCTGTACCAACTTACAGTTTAACGTCTCATCCGAAAGACAGCACCTCGGGCATTGCAGCACTCCCTCAGTACTGCCCCTCTGATAGTGCGGCATCCACTCAGTACTGCGCCCCCACAGTGCAGGGCTCCCTCAGTACTTCGCCCCCTGACAGTGCAGGCGCTCCCTCAGTACTTCCCCTCTGACAGTGCAGCCGCTCCCTCAGTACTGCCCCTCTGACAGAGCAGCGCTCCCTCAGTACTGCCCCTCTGACAGTGTAGCGCTCCCTCAGTACTGCCCCTCCGACAGTGCGGCGCTCCTTCAGTACTGCCCCTCCGACAGTGTAGCGCTCCCTCAGTACTGCCCCTCTGACAGTGTAGCGCTCCCTCAGTACTGCCCCTCTGACAGTGTAGCGCTCCCTCAGTACTGCCCCTCTGACAGTGTAGCGCTCCCTCAGTACTGCCCCACTGACAGAGCAGCACTCCCTCAGTACTGCCCCTCCGACAGTGCGGCGCTTTCTCAGCACTGCACTGCAGTGTCTGTTTAGATTTTTGTGCTCCGGTCTCTTGAGTGGGACTTGAACCCATGACCTTCTGACTCAGAGGCGAGAGTGCTGCCCACTGAGCCACGGCTGACAGTTTTGAAATGCTCGTGTCAGTACTCATGTTCGTCATTTACCAGTGCTGGTTTGAAATGAATCCAACAAAAGCCTCACTTCAATGCCTGTTACCTTTCTCTCTTTGCCTTCAGATCACAGCTGAGCGCTATCTCACCCCAGAGCAGAAACGCAAGCTCGAGGAAGAGTACAAGACCGAACACCTGCGGCTACTGGCTGCCAAGGTACCTCACAAACCGTTTACAGGGGGGATTCCTGCTGGCGAGCTCCACTGCTCGAACATGCTGCGCTGAAAGCCCATCATAATCAGCAAGTGTTCCTAACCCTGATCACTAACCACTGCAAGGTCAATCCTTCCCTTTTACCCGCTGTGTGCTGTACATGTACAGGACCGACACTGAGATACACACGGGCCGTACAGTACCAGAAGGACTGAATCATTCCCTTTTACCCGCTGTGTGTACTGTACATGTACAGGACCGACACTGAGATACACACGGGCCGTACAGTACCAGAAGGACTGAATCATTCCCTTTTACCCGCTGACGGGAGTGAATCGTTCCCTTTTACCCGCTGTGTGCTGTACATGTACAGGACCGACACTAAGACACACACGGGCCGTACAGTACCAGACGGGAGTGAATCGGTCTCTTTTACCCGCTGTGTGCTGTACATGTACAGGACCGACACTGAGATACACACGGGCCGTACAGTACCAGAAGGACTGAATCATTCCCTTTTACCCGCTGTGTACTGTACATGTACAGGACCGACACTGAGATACACACGGGCCGTACAGTACCAGACGGGAGTGAATCGTTCCCTTTTACCCGCTGTGTACTGTACATGTGCAGGAGCTGACACTGAGACACACACGGGCCGTACAGTACCAGACGGGAGTGAATCGGTCTCTTTTACCCGCTGTGTGCTGTACATGTACAGGAGCTGACACTGAGACACACACGGGCCGTACAGTACCAGATGGGAGTGAATCGGTCTCTTTTACCCGCTGTGTGCTGTACATGTGCAGGAGCGACACTGAGACACACACGGGCCGTACAGTACCAGTGAAAGTTTTGCCCAGGGTGTTCTGTACAGTAGTTCCATGGTGTGCTGATACCAGTAGTGCAGGGAAAGTTTGTTTCTAATTATTTTTTTATGAATTAATTATAGGGTTGTGCTCATTGCTGCAGTTTTTGGATAAAAGGGAAACCGAGTGCTGGGAATCTGAAATGCTGGAAATGCCCAGCAGGTCTGTCAGCGACAGGTCAGGTTGTGGTTTCAGGTGTGTGAGCTGCTCAGAACCTCGCGAAGAATCCCGATGAAGCGTCCCTGCTGAAATGTTAACACTTCTTTCAGTGCCTGCTGCTGATTGGTGCGTTTGCAGCCTCCTCTGCCTGCCTGTCTCCATGGCTGTGCTAACCAGTAACCCTGACTCCGCACAGCCTCGGTGAACCTCAATACAGTAACCCTGATATACACTGAGCTCCTCCGCTGCCCGTGTTCCAGAGACACGCTGTGTATTGAGCGGAGATTGCTGCCTGTGTCACGGAGTGCTGCTCGCTCACACACTCGAACCCGGTGTAAGAAATGATGAACCTGTATCACTGATTCTCCTCCACTCTGTTCCCAGGCTGACAACTGGAGAGAGCGTGCTCTGAAAGACATGATGGGAGGAGTCCTCGAGATCAAAAAGTCGGACATTCTGAAAATGGTGAGAGAGTGTCAGCAGCTCCCTGACGTTGGCGCACGTCCTGTGCCCAGAATTGGCTCTCGTACAGTGGACCCCGAACCTAACGCCGTGCCCAGAAGCTGACTCTGGATTGGGAAGTGTGACACCCACCATTGGATCCTCCCCACCCATACCAGTGGCCATAGATCTCGTCCCAAAGCTGGAGACGGGGGGTCACTAAGCATACTCTGGGTGGGCAGCTGCCACCTGTTGGGGGCAATCGCCCCGGTAGAGACCCGGAGCAGTGCCAAGCTGCTCTGCTGTGGCCCACCACAGGAGGTGAGTGAAAGGGCCGCACCGGACAAAGAGAGGCCCAGCTTGGCAACTCCCTCCGGGATAGGCTAACCACTCCCTGCTGCATTCTGGGGCCTTGGTTAGGCCCATGTCGGAAACTACACCTGCTCTCTGCCCTCAGCGCTGGGCTGAATTTGCCAGGGAAGCCTGCAAACACCACTGGCCATGCCTCCTTGACATGAAGGGCCATGCAGGAGATCCCCCAATGCCACCCCACCCCACTCCCAAGGTTCCCTGGTTCTGCACCAAATTCTAGTCTCCACTACATGGAAATCAGGCTTTCTGTTTGACGGGACACTGATGGACAGCAAAATTCAGGAAAAAGAAGTTGACAGTAGGGAAGGGATCTGCAAGGAGAACTTGCAAAGCGTTAAGTCTTCATAATATAACCAGTCCTGGAGCGTCAAAGATCTGAACTGAAAATAATTGCTGTTAATGGGAGTCCACTATCCTGAGACACCAAACCTAATTACTGTCTTAACTTCTGACCTACCTGTTGGGTGAACATCAGCCGGAGGAGATCCATCCTAAAAAGAACTAAACTATAACTCTGGTAGGGATGGTTAGATGGGCAAATGACCTTTTCATTAAGATACTAAGACCTGGGGTAGAGGCTCCAGGGTGATTGCCCACGGTATTGATCTTAGCTCCAGCAGTAGGGCTGCTGCTCTTGGCCTCAGTATCCCGGGCTAGCGAGGAGGAAGATCGCAAGGCCCCTGCTCCAACCGCTGTCCAATCGTATGTGTGGATGCCTGGTGTGATGGATCTCACAGTCAAATAGCCTGCGATTCTCTAACTAGAGTGGGCACTAGGGTGAGCTACCAGAGGGCAGCTCAGGCCCATATCCCACAAAAGTCAGCTTGAGGAAAGAAAGAACTTGCATTTATATAGCGCCTTTCACAACCTCAGGATGTCCCAATACTATTTACAGCCAATGAAGTACTTTTGAAGTGGAGTCACTGTTGTAATGTGGGAAACGCAGCAGCCAATTTGCGCACAGCAAGGTCCCACAAACAGCAACGTGATAATGAACAGAAAATCTGTTTTAGTGATGTTGCTTGAGGGATAAATATTAGCCAGGACACTGGAGATAACACCCCTGCTCTTCTTCGAAATAGTGCCATGGGATCTTTTACGTTCACTGAGAGGGCAGATGGGGCCTCGAATTAACATCCCATCCAAAAGACGGCACCTCCGACAGTGCGGAGCTCCTTCAGTACTGCCCCACTGACAGTGTAGTACTCCCTCAGTACTGCCCCTCGGACAGTGCTGCGTTCCTTCAGTACTGCCCCACTGACAGTGCTGCGTTCCTTCAGTACTGCCCCTCCAACAGTGCGGCACTCCCTCAGTACTGCCCCTCTGACAGTGCTGCATTCCTTCAGTACTGACCCTCCGACAGTGTGGCACTCCCTCAGTACTGCCCCTCTGACAGTGCAGCGCTCCCTCAGTACTGCCACTCCGACAGTGCTGCGTTCCCTCAGTACTGCCCCTCCGACAGTGCTGCGTTCCCTCAATACTGCCCCTCCGACAGTGCGGCACTCCCTCAGTACTGCCCCTCCGACAGTGTGGCACTCCCTCAATACTGCCCCTCCGACAATGCAGTGCTCCCTCAGTACTGCCCATCCGACAGTGCAGCGCTCCCTCAGTACTGCCCTTCCAACAGTGCTGCGTGCCCTCAGTACTGCCCCTCCGACAGTGCAGCACTCCCTCAGTACAGCTCTTCCGACAGTGCAGCGTTCCCGCAGTACTGACCCTCCGACAGTGCGGCGCTCCCTCAGTACTGCCCCTCCGACAGTACGACACTCCCTCAGTACTGCCCATCCGACAGTGCAGCGTTCCCTCAGGACTGCCCCTCCGACAGTGCTGCTCCCTCAGTACTGCCTCTCCGACAGTGCAGCGCTCCCTCAGTACTGCCCCACTGACAGTGTAGCGCTCCCTCAGTACTGCCCCTCCGATAGTGCAGCACTCCCTCAGTAATGCCCCTCGGACAGTGCTGCGTTCCTTCAGTACTGCCCCACTGACAGTGCTGCGTTCCTTCAGTACTGCCCCTCCGACAGTGCTGTGCTCACTCAGTCCTGCCCTTCCGACAGTGCAGCGCTCCCTCAGTGCTGCCCCCGTCAGTGCAGCGCTCCCTCAGTACTGCCCAACTGACAGTGTAGCACTCCCTCAGTACTGCCCCTCCGAATTCGCAGCGCTCCCTCAGTACTGACCCTCCGACAGTGCAGCACTCCCTCTGTACTGCCCCTTCCGCAACTGCAGCGCTCCCTCAGTACTGCCCCTCAGACAGTGTGGCACTCCCTCAGTACTACCCCTCCAACAGTGCAGTGCTCCTTCAGTACTGCCCCACTGACAGTGTAGTACTCCCTCAGTACTGCCCCTCCAACAGTACGGCGCGCCCTCAGTACTGCCCCTCCGATAGTGCAGCACTCCCTCAGTAATGCCCCTCGGACAGTGCTGCGTTCCTTCAGTACTGCCCCACTGACAGTGCTGCGTTCCTTCAGTACTGCCCCTCCAACAGTGCGGCACTCCCTCAGTACTGCCCCTCTGACAGTGCTGCGTTCCTTCAGTACTGACCCTCCGACAGTGTGGCACTCCCTCAGTACTGCCCCTCTGACAGTGCAGCGCTCCCTCATACTGCCACTCCGACAGTGCTGCGTTCCCTCAGTACTGCCCCTCCGACAGTGCTGCGTTCCCTCAATACTGCCCCTCCGACAGTGCGGCACTCCCTCAGTACTGCCCCTCCGACAGTGTGGCACTCCCTCAATACTGCCCCTCCGACAATGCAGTGCTCCCTCAGTACTGCCCATCCGACAGTGCAGCGCTCCCTCAGTACTGCCCTTCCAACAGTGCTGCGTGCCCTCAGTACTGCCCCTCCGACAGTGCAGCACTCCCTCAGTACAGCTCTTCCGACAGTGCAGCGTTCCCTCAGTACTGACCCTCCGACAGTGCGGCGCTCCCTCAGTACTGCCCCTCCGACAGTACGACACTCCCTCAGTACTGCCCATCCGACAGTGCAGCGTTCCCTCAGGACTGCCCCTCCGACAGTGCTGCTCCCTCAGTACTGCCTCTCCGACAGTGCAGCGCTCCCTCAGTACTGCCCCACTGACAGTGTAGCGCTCCCTCAGTACTGCCCCTCCGACAGTGCTGTGCTCACTCAGTCCTGCCCTTCCGACAGTGCAGCGCTCCCTCAGTGCTGCCCCCGTCAGTGCAGCGCTCCCTCAGTACTGCCCAACTGACAGTGTAGCACTCCCTCAGTACTGCCCCTCCGAATTCGCAGCGCTCCCTCAGTACTGACCCTCCGACAGTGCAGCACTCCCTCTGTACTGCCCCTTCCGCAACTGCAGCGCTCCCTCAGTACTGCCCCTCAGACAGTGTGGCACTCCCTCAGTACTACCCCTCCAACAGTGCAGTGCTCCTTCAGTACTGCTCCTCTGACAGTGCTGCTCCCTCAGTACTGCCCCTCCGACAGTGCAGCGCTCCCTCAGTACTGCCCCTCCGACAGTGCAGCACTCCCTCAGTACTGCCCCTCCGACAGTGCAGTGCTCCCTCAGTACTGCCCCTCCGACAGTGCAGCGCTCCCTCAGTACTGCCCCTCCGACAGTGCAGCGCTCCCTCAGTACAGCCCCTCCGACAGTGCGGCGCTCCCTCAGTACTGCCCCTCCGACAGTGCAGCGCTCCCTCAGTACTGCCCCTCCGACAGTGCAGCGCTCCCTCAGTACTGCCCCTCCGACAGTGCAGTGCTCCCTCAGTACTGCCCCTCCAACAGTACAGCTATCCCTCAGTACTGCACTGGGAGCGTCAGCCTAGTTATTGTGCTCAAGTCTATGGAGAGGGACTTGAACCCACGCCCTGCTGACTCAGAGGCGAGAGTGTTACCCACCAAACTACGGCTGACACTCCAGGCAAGAAAATGAACTGTTTCACTGGTGATAATTTTCTGTTGTGTGCTCGCGAAGCACCGTACCCGGAAATTGGAGTAAAACCAGAAAAAACTAGAGAATATCTTGGAGATTCCTGATGGGGGAGCGGGAACGCAGAGATACAGCGGAATATGTTCGCGGGAGTCCGAGATCCATCAGGGTATTTTCGTGTGAGTCCAGCGGGATACTTTCGCTGAATACTAGCAGTGGCTCTTCCTGTTCCTTTCAGGAAGTCCCTGTACCGCAGTTCATGGACAAGCCAGATTACGAGTGGAACGAGGAGCAGTTGAAACAAGCCAGAGAATATGCCATCAAGGAGCAGGAACTGAATGAAGAGAAGGACAAGTACAGGAAGGTAAACAAGGCACAGGCAACGTATGAAAGTAGAAGGGGTTGATTTGGAACAGCAGACAACATAATTAGGCCCAGAGATTTGTTGCCACCCATTCCGCCTCCTCCAGGGACTTTGAGAGAGTTGTGGGGCTCGGGCAGCTTGCTGTAAGTGTATAAATCCGTCACAGAATATTGGCCCGCACTAAATCAACAACAACAACTTGCTTTTATATAGCGCCTTTAACATAGTAAAACGTCCCAAGGCGCTTCACAGGAACGATTATCAAACAAAATTTGACACCGAGCCACATAAGGAAATATTAGGACAGGTGACCAAAAGCTTGGTCAAAGAGGTAGGTTTTAAGGAGCGTCTTAAAGGAGGAGGAGAGAGGTGCCGATTTGAAGAGGTTTATGGAGGGAATTCCAGAGCTTAGGGCCCAGACAGCTGAAGGCACAGCCGCCAATGGTGGAGTGATTAAAATCGGGATGCGGAAGAGGCATATTAATGACTTAGATGAAGGGACCAAGTGTACTGTAGCCAAATTTACTGACGATACAAAGATAGGTGGGGAAGCAAGTTGTGGAGGACACAAAGAGTCTGCAAAGGGATATAGATAGGTTAAGTGAGTGGGCAAAAATTTGGCAGATAGAGTATAATGTGGGCAAATGTGAGGTTATCCACTTTGGTAGGAAGAATAGAAAAGCAAAATATTATTTAAATGGAGAGAGACTACAGAATGCTGCGGTGCAGAGGGATCTGGGGGTCCTCGTACATGAAACACAAAAAGTTAGCACACAGGTACAGCAAGTAATTAGGAAGGCAAATGGAATGTTGGCCTTTATTGCAAGGGGGATGGAGTATAAAAGTAGGGAAGTCTTGCTACAACTGCACAGAGCGTTGGTGAGATCACACCTGGAGTACAGTTTTGGTCACCTTATTTAAGGAAGGATATACTTGCATTGGAGGCAGTTCAGAGAAGGTTTACTAGGTTAATTCCTGGGATGAAGGGGTTGTCTTATGAGGAAAGGTTGAGCAGGTTGGGCCTATAGTCATTGGAGTTTAGAAGAATGAGAGGTGATCTTATTGAAACATATAAGATTCTGAGGGGGCTTGACAGGGTAGCTGCTGAGAGGATGTTTCCCCCCGTGGGGGAATCTAGAACTAGGGGGCATAGTTTCAGGATAAGGGGTCACCCATTTAAGACAGAGATGAGGAATTTCTTCTCTCAGAGGGTCGTGAATCTTTGGAATTCTCTACCCCAGAGAGCTGTGGAGGCGGAGTCATTGAATATATTCAAGGCGGAGATAGACAGATATTTGAGCTACAGGGGGGTCAAGGATTAGGGGAACAGGCAGGAAAGTGGAGTTGAGGCCATGGTCAGATTAGCCATGATCTTATTGAATGGCGGAGCAGGCTCGAGGGGCCGAATGGCATACTCCTGCTCCTATTTCTTATATTCTTATGAGAAGTGCAGAGATCTCAGTGGGTTGTAGGATTAGAGGAGGTTACAGAGATAGGGCGGGGCGAGACCATGGAGGGATTAGAAAACAATTTTAAAATCAAGGCGTTGCTAGACCGGGAGCCAATGTAGGTCAGCGAGCATCGGGGTAATGGGTGAACGGGACTTGGTGTGAGTTAGGATACGGGCAGCAGAGTTTTGGATGAACTAAAATTTATGTAGGGTAAAAGACGGGAGGCCGGCCAGGAGTGCATTTGAATAGTCGGAGTCTGGAGGTAACAAAGGCATGGATGAGGGTTTCAGCAGCAGCTGAGCTGAGGCAGGGTCGGAAATGGGTGATGTTACGGAGGTGGAAGTAGGCGGTCTTGATGATGGAGTGGATATGTGGTCAGAAGCTCATTGCAGGGTCAAATACGACATCAAGGTTGTGAACAGTGTGGTTCAGCCTCAGACAGTTGCCAGGGAGAGGGATGGAGTCAGTGGCTCGGGAACAAAGTTTGTGGCGGGGACCGAAGACAATGGCTTTGGTCTTCCTAATATATAGTTGGAGGAAATTTCTGCTCATCCAGTACTGTATGTTGGACAACCAGTGCGACAAATCAAAGACAATGGAGGGGTCGACAGAGGTGGTGGTGAGGTCAAGCTGGGTGTTATCAGCGTACATGTGGAAACTGACGCTGTGTTTTCAGATGATGTCGCCAAGGGGCAGCATGTAGATGAGAAACAGGAGGGGCCAAGGATAGATCCTTGGGGGACACCAGAGGTAACGATGCGGGAGCGGGAAGAGATTCTCTGGCTACAACTGGATAGTAAGAATGGAACCAGGCGAGTGCAGTCCCACCCAGCTGGACGACGGTGCAGAGGCGTTGGAGGAGGATGGAGTGGTCAACTGTGTCAAAGGCTGCAGACAGGTCGAGAAGGACGAGGAGGGATAGTTTACCTTTGTCACAGTCACAAAGGATCTCACTTGTGACTTTGATAAGGGCCGTTTCAGTACTGTAGCAGGGGCGGGAACCTGATTGGAGGGATTCAAACATGGAGTTCCAGGAAAGATGGGCATGGATTTGGGAGGCGACAACTCGTTCAAGGACTTTGGAGAGGAAAGGGAGGTTGGAGATGGGGCGGTAGTTTGCAAGGACGGAGGGATCAAGGTTGGGTTTTTTTGAGGAGAGGGGTGATGACGGCAGATTTGAAGGGGAGGGGGACCAGTAAAAATATCAGCTAACATGGAGGCCAGGAAGAGAATTTGGGTGGTCAGCAGTTTAATAGAGTCAAGGGAGCAGGAAGTGGACAAGATGAGTTCAGAGAGGGCATGAGCGGAGATTGGAGAGAAGCTTGAGAAAGATGCGCGTTCAGGGCTAGGGCACAGGGTAAGTAGGGACGTTTGGCCCGGTGGGCGAGGGGAAGGGAGGGAAGCGGCAGAGACAGCTGAACGGATGGTCTCAATCTTACTGACAAAGAAATCCATGAGATCCTTGCAACTGACAATGATTGTTAATGGTAGGAGGGTCCCCTGAGCCCAGCACATTGGGGGAAAATCAGCTAGAATTCCAGCACCTAGTCCCTAACCAGTGACTGCTGCTGGCATGTGTGTGTATATGTGTTTGCGAGTTTGTGTGTGTATTTGTGCGGTCTGTGTATGTGCATGTATGTAAGTGTGCATGCAGTGTGACTTTTTGTGGCTGTGTTTGATGAGGTTGTTTGTCCCGGTGAGGCGGGGCTGATTTATCACCTGTTTTACAGACGCTAGAGTCGGAGCTGAAGAAATTACAGGGTGCAATCGCAGAAACCACCAACAGCTTCGACGAGACAATGAACAAACTGTTTGATAGGAAAGTGAGAACTGAAATGATCATCTACCAGGTAAATCTTCACAAACCTCTCGTCACGGCCCAGCCCTGCACCCACTGCGCACACTCAAACACCAGCTCCACACCTAGTGTCCAGCGACCGTGTCTGTACCGTGACATCTTGGCGGGTGAAGCCAAACTGGCAACACATGGGGCAGTGTAGAGGGAGCTTTACTCTGTATCTAACCCGTGCTGTACCTGCCCTGGGAGTGTTTGATGGGACAGTGTAGAGGGAGCTTTACTCTGTATCTAACCCATGCTGTACTTGCCCTGAGAGTGTTTGATAGTGTAGAGGAAGCTGTTTCAGATTGGAACAACGAACAGGCTAAAGTTCCTTTAAGTGTGTGTGAGGAAAAGTGCTGTAGATTCCCACTAGATTGCTGGAAAATATGGGATCATGTCCTGGAGTGGGACTTGATCCCTCAGCCTTCTGAATTGGAGGTCAGAGTGCTACTAACTGAGCCAAGCTGGCACTGGTTAGGTGGTTAGGAACATTCCCCAGCATTGCAGATATAAAAGTGATTTGTGTTGTGAGGGACTGACTGACTCTTTACCCACAGGAGGAGCTGAAGATCTGCAATCTGGTCTTCTCACTGCGAATAGAGGAAGAGTTACATAACAGGGATGCTCAACTGAACCACCTACTCACAGAGCAGAAGGATTCCACGGTACAAGATAGGAATAGAATTAGATCCAAGATAAGTGCAAATCTCACTGATGCATAACACTGCCATTCACTAACCATTGTCTGCCATTACATAACACTACCATTCACTAACCATTGTCTGCCATTACATAACACTACCATTCACTAACCATTGTCTGCCATTACATAACACTGCCATTCACTAACCATTGTCTGCCATTACATAACACTACCATTCACTAACCATTGTCTGCCATTACATAACACTGCCATTCACTAACCATTGTCTTCCATTACATAACACTACCATTCACTAACCATTGTCTGCCATTACATAACACTGCCATTCACTAACCATTGTCTTCCATTACATAACACTGCCATTCACTAACCATTGTCTTCCATTACATAACACTGCCATTCACTAACCATTGTCTGCCATTACATAACACTACCATTCACTTGCCAGTGTCCACATTTACACATCATTTTGTTTGGTCTGCACTGATTTTGTGCATGAGAATAACATTTAAAATCCAATTGCTGGCTCATGAACAATCCAGTTTTGATAAGGGTTTTGCAGCCACAACGATAATGTGCCTGTTCCCTCTGCAGAGGCTGCCCGATCTGCTGAGTGTCTCCAGCATTTAGAATCTTTTGTTTTTTACTGTGGGTTAACACTCTGTATGTTAAATGTCAGAGATTAATGCCCTAAAATTGCACACAGAGCAGATTATACCTTGCTGACGGTGTTTATACTCCACACGAGCCTGCTCCCACTCTTCCCACCCTGCCCTTATCCCTTTGTTCCCTTCTCCTTCGTGTACACATCAAGCCTCCCCGTAAATGCTCCAATACTCTCTGCCACATTCCCTCCGCTCTGTGTAAAGAAATTGCTCCTAAATTCCTTATTTGATCTGTTAATGACTATATTATATTGTTCTGGACTCCCCCCACAAGTGGACACAGTTTCTCCACATCCACCCTTTCGAATCCCTTCATCATTTTAAACACTTCTATCAGGTCTTCTCTTTTACAGAGAAAGGAGCCACCGGCTGCTCAATCTTTCCTGATAGTTGCATCTTCTCAATTCTGGTAACATCCTTGTAAATCTTTTCTGCACTTTTCCAGTTCTTCAAGATCCTTTTTGTAGTGTGGCGACCAGAACTGCACACAGTCCTCAAAGTGTGCTCTGACCAAGCTTCTATATCAATTTAACAATACTTCTCTGCTTTTATATTCTATTTCAGATTCACCAGAATGATACCAAGGATTAAAGGGTTAAATTATGAGGATTGGTTGCATAAACATGGCTTGTATTCCCTTGAGTTTAGAAGGTTAAGGGGTGATCTAATCGAGGTGTTTAAAATGATTACGGTATTTGATAGGATAAGAACATAAGAAATAGGAGCAGGAGTCGGCCATTTGGCCCTTCGAGCCTGCTCCGCCATTCAATAAGATCATGGCTGATCTTCTACCTCCACTCCACTTTCCTGCACTATCCCCATATCCCTTGATTCCCTTAATATTCAAAAATCTATCGCTCTCTGTCTTGAATATACTCAACAACTGAGCCTTCCCAGCCCTCTGGGGTAGAGAATTCCAAAGATTCACCACCCTCTGAGTGAAGAAATTTCTCCTCATCTCAGTCCTAAATGGCCGACCCCTTATTCTGAGACTGTGACCCCTGGTTCTAGACTCCCCAGCCAGGGGAAACATCCTCCCTGCATCTACCCTGTCAAGCCCTGTAAGAATTTTGTATGTTTCAATGAGATCACCTCTCATTCTTCTAAACTCTAGAGAATATAGGCCTCGTCTACTCAATCTCTCCTCATAGGACAATCCCCCCATCCCAGGAACCAGTCTGATGAACCTTTGTTGCACTCCCTCTATGGCAAATATATCCTTCCTTTGGTAAGGAGACCAAAACTGTACACAATACTCCAGGTGTGGTCTCACCAGGGCCCTATATAATTGCAGTAAGACGTCTTTACTCTTATACTCAAATCCTCTTGTAATAAAGGCCAACATGTGGCGGATCGCCACCTAAACGGGCATTATCCACTTTTCCGTCCGTGGACAAAATATCGGGCACCTTGCCTTTAAGGCACCTTGCCTTTAAGGCAGGAGAAAAGGAGTGGGCGGGGCCTCAGGATTTTTCCAGAGAATTCTGGGAGCAGTTGGTTTCAGCCATTTTGGACCATGCAGTTATATTAAAAAGCCTTTGTTTTCCACACATGGATTCAGTCTTAATTCGTGTTTCGCGGCAGCCTCAACATTGGTGACCCCGATGCTCAGAACGTATTCTGAGCACTGCAATGGCGGACACGAACGCAGTTTCCGTGAAACTGCCGGAGTTTTGGGAAAACCAGCCCGAAGCCTGGTTTCTCCAAGCTGAATCCCGCTTCCGGCTGCGGAACATCACCACAGATGGGACGCAGTACGACTACCTCGTCACATCACTCGTTAGCGCCACAGTTTCGAAGGTTTGAACAGCGCTGCAGAACCCACCAGAGGAAGGCAAGTACGCACATCTTAAGGCAGCGCTCCTTAAAAAATTTACGGCCTCGGCATACCAGCGAAACTGCCACCTCCTCGACCTTCCAGGCCTCGGTGATGCCTCACCGTCAGACCTCCTCTCCCACATGCTCTCCCTCACCGACGAGAGCCCACCCGGATCCCTCTTCCGCACGCTGTTCATCCGCCAGCTCCCTCTCAGCATCCGCCCAGCGATCGTAGCATCCGGCCTCACGAACCTGGAAGCCCTGGCCGATGAGGCCGACAAGCTGCTGTCCACTCACTCCAGCTGCAACGTCACTCCGGACCTGGCAGCCAATGCCTGGGCGCGCCCCTCACCGGCCACCACGCGGCCACAAGGACCAGCCACCAGGCCCACGGGGCCTTCGCGCACCACTAACCCGGGCCACTGTTACTACCACGCACGGTTCGGCGCCAGGGCACAACGGTGCACACCTCCCTGCTCTTTCAAGTCCGCCCCCGTACCAGCCCCCGCGATGGCCGTGGGCCACGCGGGCTCCCTGCTGTTCGTCACGGATGACAAAACCGGCTGCCGGTTCCTGTGCGACACTGGAGCTCAGCACAGCATCATCCCGGCCTCCTCCCTCGACATCCAAAAGGGCGAACGAGGACCGGCGCTGGCTGCGGCTAACGGCTCGGAAATCCGGACGTACGGCACCCGGACAGTCACCCTCGACCTCGCTGGTCGCCGCTACTGATGGGAGTTCATCACTGCCAAGGTGCTCTCCCCTCTCATCGGCGCAGATTTCCTGTGCGCCCACGGCCTACTAGTAGACATCCCTCGTCATCGCCTCGTGGACATGAACACCATGTCCCCCATCCTGGGCGCCATGGCCCCCCGTCAACCCGCCGACATGGCGTCACAGTGCCACGCCCGGGCCACGGATGACTACTCGGCACTCCTGGCCGAATTCCCGGCCCTTACCAATCTGACCTTCTCCGTGGAGGCCGCCAAACACGGGGTGGAACACTTCATCCCCACCACAGGCCCCCCAGTGTACGCCCACGCCCGCAGGCTGGACCCGGCCAAACTGGAGATCGCGCAGACCGAGTTTGCCACCATGGAACAGCTCGGCATCATCCGCCGCTCCAACAGTCCCTGGGCCTCCCCACTCCACATCGCCCCCAAACCAGGTGGGGGTTGGCGCCCCTGCGGGGATTACCGCCGCCTCAACGACGCCACCACCCCTGATCGGTACCCCGTGCCGCACATTCAGGACTTCTCGGCTAGACTGGCCGGCCGCTCAGTCTTTTCCAAGGTCGACCTGGTGCGCGGCTACCACCAAGTCCCCATCCACCCTGCGGACGTCCCCAAGACGGCCGTAATTACCCCCTTCGGCCTGTTCGAGTTCCTGCGGATGCCCTTCGGTTTCAAAAACGCGGCCCAGGCATTCCAACGGCTCATGGTCTCGGTCCTTCGGGACCTGAAGTTCCTGTTCGTCTACCCGGACGACATCCTGGTAGCCAGTTCCTCCAAGCAGGAACACCTCGAGCACCTTCGCATCCTGTTCGGGCGCCTCAGCGACCACGGGCTCATCCTCAGCCCAGCCAAATGCCAGTTCGGCCTGGACAAGATCAACTTCCTCGGCCACCACATCACCCATGCTGGGGCCATTCCCCTGCCCACCAAAGTGCAGGGCGTCCAACAATTTCTCCGCCCCACCACCATCAAAGGCCTCCAGGAGTTCCTCGGGATGGTGAATTTCTATAACCGCTTCATCCCCAAAGCGGCGTCCCTCATGAGGCCCCTGTATGAAGCCCTCCGGGGCAGGAGCGGCAAGATGGCGGTCGAATGGACGGCAGACGCGTCCGCCGACTTCGACTCCACCAAGACCGCGCTCGCCAACGCCACCCTGCTCGCGCACCCACGGCCCAATGCCAGGGTAGCGCTCACCACGGACGCCTCCGACCACGCGGTATGAGCAGTGGGTCGACGGCGCCTGGCAACCACTTGCCTTCTTCAGCCGCCAACTACGCCCCCCGGAGGTCAAGTACAGCACCTTCGACCACGAGCTCCTCGCGCTGTTCCTGGCAGTCCGCCATTTTCGGTTTTTGCTTGAGGGCCACCCCTTCACTGCGTTTGTCAACCACAAGCCCCTGACATTCGCAATGGCAAAGACAACCGACCCCTGGTCCGCCAGGCAGCAGCGCCAGCTCGCGGCAGTGTCCGAGATCACCACGGACATCCAACACGTCTCCGGCCGAGACAATGTGGTAGCCGACTGCCTCTCCCGCCCCGCCATCCACGCCGCACGCCTGGCAGTCGACTACGCTCAACTCGCAGCAGACCAGATCACCGACCCTGATCTGCTCTCCGCACCTACCAACCTACCAGGGCTACGCCTGGCCGACGTCGCCTGTGGCCCGACCGCAGTCACGGTCAAGTGCGACATATCCCTATGTCAACCTCGGCCCGTCGTCCCAGCGTCCTGGCGCCGCCGGGTATTCGACATTCTCCACAACCTCTCCCACCCCGGCGCCTGCGCATCCATCAAATTGATAGCCAACCGCTTTGTCTGGCGTGGCCTTCGCAAGGATGTGCGTACTTGGGCCAACTCCTGCCTAGCCTGCCAACGGGCCAAGGTACAGCAACACACGAAAGCACCCCTCGAGGAGTTTACAGTCCCCTCGTGTAGATTCGACCACATCCACGTGGACATCGTCGGGCCCCTGCCGCCGTCGCAAGGCCACACGCACTTGCTGACCATCGTTGACCGCACCACGCGCTGGCCCGAGGCAATTCCACTGACCTCTACCACCACTGCCGACATCGCCAGAGCCTTCGTCAACACCTGAGTCGCACGGTTCGGCGTCCCCTCCGACATGATGTCGGACAGAGGTCCGCAATTTACCTCTGAACTCTGGACCGCCGTCGCACGCAATCTCGGGGTGACCATTCACCGCACCACAGCGTACCACCCCCAAGCCAACGGACTGTGTGAGCGGTTCCACAGATCCTTGAAGGCATCTCTTCGAGCCAGCCTCCAGGACGGCGCCTGGACCGACCAACTTCCGTGGGTCCTCCTCGGCCTGCGCACCGCGGTTAAAGAAGACCTCCACGCATCGGCAGCAGAGCTCGTGTACGGTCAGCCGCTGCACGTACCCGGCGAGTTCCTGCCCACCGCCACGACACCCTGGTCAGCCGACCAGCAACGCCACGACTTCGCCTCACCGGCGCTGCAGTTCGCCCCGGTGCCCATTGCCCAACACGGCGAATCCACCTCACACGTCCCACTAAGCCTGCACCAGGCACGGTTCGTTTTCGTCCGGCACGACGCCCACCGCGGACCCCTTCAACCCCCGTACGACGGGCCCTACAAGGTGCTACAGGCTGGGGACAAATTTTTCACCCTGCAAGTGAGCAACAGGACCGAAAAAGTGTCGGTTGACGGACTCAAGCCAGCACACTCGGAGCCTGGTGAGCAGGTCCCTGTAGCTCGTCCACCACCACACGGCCGACCTGCCCTCAAGCCGGTTCACCCGGCTGCTCCACGCCCGGCCGTTCCACGTCCACCGGCATCCTACAAGAGCCGCTCCAGCCGGCCCATCAGACCGCCGCACCGTCTCGTCCACACCTCCTAAGCGGATTCTGGTGGGAACTGTGTGGCGGATCGCCACCTAAACGGGCATTATCCACTTTTCCGTCCGTGGACAAAATATCGGGCACCTTGCCTTTAAGGCAGGAGAAAAGGAGTGGGCGGGGCCTCAGGGTTTTTCCAGAGAATTCTGGGAGCAGTTGGTTTCAGCCATTTTGGACCATGCAGTTGTATTAAAAAGCCTTTGTTTTCCACACATGGATTCAGTCTTAATTCGTGTTTCGCGGCAGCCTCAACAAACATACCATTTGCTTTCCTAATTGCTTGCTGTACCTGCATGTTAACTTGCAGTGATTCGTGTACAAGGACACCCAGGTCTCTCTGAACACCAACATTTCCCAATCTCTCACCATTTAAAAAATACTCTGCTTTTCTATTTTTCCTACCAAAGTGGATAACTTCACATTTCTCCACATTATATTCCATTTGCCATGTTCTTGCCCACTCACTTAGCCTGTCTATATCCCCTTGAAGCCTCCTTGCATCCTCCTCACAACTTACATTCCCACCCAGTTTTGTATCATCAGCAAACTTGGATATATTACATTTGGTCCCCTCATCCAAATCATTGATGTAGATTGTGACTAGCTGAGGCCCAAGTACTGATCCTTGCGGTACCCCACTAGTTACAGCCTGCCAACCCGAAAATGACCCATTTATTCCTACTCTCTGTTTTCTGTCTGTTAACCAATCCTCAATCCATGCTAGTATATTGTCCCCAATCCCATGAGCCCTAATTTTGTTTAATAACCTCTTGTGTGGCACCTTATCGAATGCCTTCTGAAAATCCAAATACACCTCATCCACTGGTTGCCGCTTATCTATTCTGCTAGTTACAACATCAGAAAACTCTAACAGATTCGTCTAACACGATTTCCCTTTCCGTGTTGACTCTGCCCAATCCTATTATTATTTTCTAAGTGCCCTGTTACCACGTCCTTAATAATAGATTCTAGCATTTTCCCGACTACTGATGTCAGGCTAACTAGTCTGTAGTTCCCCGTTTTCTCTCTCCCTCCTTTCTTAAATAGTGTGGTTACATTTGCTACCTTCCAATCCGCGGGAACCGTTCCAAAATCTATGGAATTTTGGAAAATGACAACCAATGCATCCACTAGCTCTATAGCCACCTCTTTCAAAACCCTAGGATGTAGGCCATGAGGTCCAGGGGATTTATTGGCTTTCAGTC
Source organism: Squalus acanthias (assembly GCA_030390025.1). NCBI lineage: Eukaryota > Metazoa > Chordata > Chondrichthyes > Squaliformes > Squalidae > Squalus > Squalus acanthias. The sequence continues at coordinate 1,108,855 of JASTWF010000043.1, forward strand.
CCATTAATTTCTCCAGTACTATTTTTTTACTAAGACTAATTTCTTTCAGTTCCTCATTCTTGGTTCTCCACTATTTCCAGGAAGATTTTTGCGTCTTCTTCCGTGAAGACAAACACAAAGTAGTTGCTTAATTTCTTTGCCGTTTCCTTATTCCCCGTTATAACTTCTCCTGTCTCAGCCTGTAAGGGACCCACATTTACTTTCGCTAATCTTTTCCTTTTTACATACCAATAGAAGCTTTTACAGTTTGTTTTTATGTCTCTCGCTAGTTTACTCTCATATTCTATTTTCCCTTTCTTTATCTATTTCTTGGTCTTCCTTTGCTGAATCCTAAAATCCTCCCAATCCTCAGGCTTACTACTCTTTTTGGCAAAATTATAAGCCTCTTCCTTTGATCTAATACTATCTTAACTTCTCTTGTTAGCCACGGTTGGACCACTTTTCCTGTGGGGTTTGTGCCTAAAGGGAATGTATATTTGTTGTAAATTATGTATTAATTCTTTAAATGCTGGCCATTGCTTGTCTACCATCATACCTTTTAATGTAGTTTCCCAATCTACTGTAGCCAACTCGCCCCTCACACCTACGTAGATTGTTTTGTTTAGAATTAAGACCCTAGTTTCGGATTTAACTAAATCACTTTCACCCTCAATATAAAATTCTAACATATTATGGTCACTCTTCCCTAAAGGCCCCTTTACTACAAGGTTATTAATTAACCATTTCTCATTGCACAATACTAGATATAAAATAGCCTGTTCCCTATTTGGTTCCTCAACATACTACATAGATACATAGATACATAGAAGATAGGAGCAGGAGTAGGCCATCCGGCCCTTCGAGCCTGCTCCGCCATTTAATGAGATCATGGCTGATCCTCCAATTCAGTATCCCGTCCCCGCCTTCTCTCCGTAACCCTTAACCCCTTTTGCCTGTAGAAATATATCTAATTCCCTCTTAAATATATTTAATGAGCTGGCGTACACTGCCCTCTGTGGCAATGAGTTCCACAGGTTCACCACCCTCTGAGTGAAGAAATTCCCCCTCATTTCTGTCCTAAATGGTTTAGCCCTTATCCTTAAATTATGTCCTCTAGTTCTGTTCTCACCCGCCAAGGGAAACATTCCTTCTGCATCTAGTCTGTCTAGACCTGTCAGAATTTTATACACTTCTATGAGGTCCCCTCTCAATCTTCTAAACTCCAGTGTGTACATCCCTAAACTACATAGTCTCTCCTCATAGGTCAATCCCGCCATTCCTGGTATCAGCCTGGTGAATCGCCGCTGCACCCCCTCCATGGCAAGAACATCTTTCCTCAGATGAGGCGACCAAAACTGTACACAGTACTCGAGGTGTGGTCTCACCAGTGCCCTGTACAGCTGCAGCAAGGTATCCCTGTTCCTGTATTCCAACCCTTTTGCTATGAAGGCCAGCATACCGTTTGCCTTCTTGATCGCCTGTTGCACCTGCATGCTCGCCTTCAGTGACTGGTGTACAAGAACACCCAGGTCTCTCTGTACTTCCCCCTCTCCCAATTTATTGCCATTTAAATAATAATTTGCCCTCCCGTTCCTGCACCCAAGGTGGATAACTTCGCACTTGTCCACATTATAGTGCATCTGCCATTTATCCGCCCAATCACCCAGTCTGTCCAAATCGCTCTGGAGCTTCCTGGTCTCCTCCTCTGAGCCCACCCCCCCTCCTAGTTTAGTGTCGTCTGCAAATTTGGAAATGCTGCATCCGACTCCCTGATCCAGGTCATTAATGTAAATTGTGAACAGCTGGGGACCCAGGACAGATCCCTGTGGTACCCCACTTGTTACTGCCTGCCATTCAGAAAATGAGCCGTTTATTCCAACTCTCTGTTTTCTATCTGACAGCCAGTTCTCTATCCACGTCAATACTTTCCCCTTTATCCCATGAGCTTCAATTTTCCCTGCTAATCTTTTATGTGGGACCTTATCGAAGGCCTTTTGGAAGTCCAGGTACACCACATCTACTGGCTCTCCCCCATCTATTTTACCAGTTACTCCCTCAAAAAATTCCAATAGATTAGTCAAGCACGATTTACCCTTTGTAAATCCATGTTGACTCTGTCCTATCCTGTCCCCATTTGCTAAGTGCTCCGCTATTTCATCCTTAATGATGGACTCCAGCATTTTGCCCACAACTGATGTAAGGCTTACAGGTCTGTAATTACCTGCTTTTTCCCTACCCCCCTTTTTGAATAGTGGGGTAACGTTAGCTACCCTCCAATCCATGGGCACTGTTCCCGAGTCTAATGAATTCTGAAAAATCATACTTAGTGCATCCGCTATCTCTAGGGCCACCTCCTTCAGCACCCTAGGATGCATGTTATCAGGCCCTGGGGATTTGTCCGCCTTCAATCCCTTTAGCTTCCTTAACACCATATCCTTAGAGATATTGACTTGCGTCAGTTCCTCCTTTGCAAATGTCCCTATTTTTCCCGATATCCCAGGGAGGTTTTTTGTGTCTTCCTTCGTAAAGACTGACCCAAAGTATGCATTTAGTTGGTCTGCCATTTCCTTATTTCCCGTTATATATTCCCCCGTATCTGACTGCAATGGGCCAACTTTGGTTTTCACCAGTCTTTTCCTCTTGATATACTTATAAAAGCTTTTGGAGTTAGTTTTTATATTTTCCGCCAGCTTGCTTTCGTAAGCTATTTTGCCCCTCTTGATTAAGCCCTTTGTCCTCCTTTGCTCTATCTTAAACTGTTCCCAATCTTCCGCTCTGGCGCTTTTTTTGGCTATTTTATACGCCCTATCTTTGGATTTTATGCTGTCTCTAATTTCCCCTGTTATCCACGGTTGAGTCACCTTTTTAGATTTCCTTTTATGCCAGATTGGTATAAACAATTTTTGCAATTTTGTCATTCTATCTTTAAATGCTTGCCATTGTTTATCTACCTCCAGTCCTCCCAGGAACGTTGTCCAATCAGACCTACTCAGTTCCCGTCTAATGGCATCATAATTCCCCTTGTTTAAATTCAGGACCTTAGTATCTGAGTCAATTTCTTCGCTCTCCATTTCGAGTGAGAAATCGATCATGTTATGATCGCTCTGACCCAAGGGTCCCCGTACAACAAGATTACTAATTAGTCCCTTCTCATTGCACAGTACCCAGTCCAATATAGCCTGTTCCCGAGTTGGTTCCTCGACATATTGATCCAGATAACCATCCCTTAAACACTCAAGGAATTCCTCCTCCTCATTATTTTTACTGATTAGGCTATTCCAATCTATATGTAAGTTAAAGTCACCTATGATGACAGCTGTGCTCTTATTGCACGCTTCTCTAATTTCCCTCGTGATGCCCTCCCCAACCTCTATTTTACTATTTGGAGGCCTATATACCACTCCTATTAATGTTTTTCGCCCCTCGCTATTTCTTAGCTCCACCCATATAGATTCTGTATTAACTGAGTTAATATCCTTCCTTTCAATTGCATTTATCCCTTCTTTTACCAGCAATGCTACCCCTCCTCCCTTTCTTTTTTGTCGATCCTTCCTAAGTACTGAATACCCCTGTATGTTAAGCTCCCAGCCCTGCTCACCCTGCAACCATGTTTCCGTAATCCCAATTAGATCATAATTATTAACCTCTATTTCCACAGCTAATTCATCTACCTTGTTCCTGATGCTTCTCGCATTAAGGTACTGATCTAGAAAACTATCTTGCATACATTCCATGAATTCATCCTTCACACTATTACTGCAAATTTGTTTTGCCCAGTCTATATGTAGATTAAAGTCCCCCATGATTACTGTATTACCCTTGTTACATGCGCCTCTAATTTCCTGATTTATACTCTTCCCTACATTACAACTACTGTTTGGGGGCATATAAACAACTCCCACCAATGTTTTCTGCCCCTTGCTGTTTCTTAGCTCCACCCAAACTGATTCTACTTCTTGATTTTCGGAGCTAAGATCCTTTCTCTCTACCGTCTTTGTCCCATCCTTTATTATCAGGGCTACCCCTCCTCCTTTTCCATTTTGCCTATCTCTTCTAAAAGTTAAGTATCCTGGAATATTTAGTTCCCAACCTTGGCCACTTTGTAACCACGACACCGTTATGGCTATTAGATCAAACCTGTTCATTTCTAGCTGCGCTATTAATTCATCTATTTTGTTGCGAATGCTTTGCGCATTCAGATAAAGTACCTTTAGCTTTGACTTATTTCTATTTTTCACTGATGTCACATAGAAACATAGAAAAATAGGAGCAGGAGTAGGCCTTTCGGTCCTTTGAGCCTGCTCCGCCGTTCAGTATGATTATGGCTGATCCTCTATCTCAATACCATATTCCTGCTCTCTCCCCATACCCCTTGATGCATTTTGTGTCTAGAAATCTATCTATCTCCTTCTTAAATATATTCAGTGACTTGGCCTCCACAGCCTTCTGTGATAGAGAATTCCACAGGTTCACCACCCTCTGAGTGAAGAAATTTCTCCTCACCTCAGTCCTAAAGGTCCTACCCCGTATCCTGACACTCTGACCCCTCGTTCTAGACCCCCCACCCAGGGGAAACATTCTCCCTGCATCCAGTCTGTCTAGCCCTGTCAGAATTTTATACGTTTCAATGAGATCCCCTCTCATTCTTCTAAACTCTAGTGAATACAGGCCTAGTTGACCCAATCTCTCATCATACGACAGTCCTGCCATCCCAGGAATCAGTCTGGTGAACCTTCGCTGCACTCCCTCTATGGCAAGTATATCCTTTCTTAGGTAAGGAGACCAAAACTGCATACAGTACTCCAGGTGTGGTCTCTGTATAACTGTAGTAAGACATCCTTGCTCCTGAACTCAAATCCTCTTGTAATGAAGACCAACATACCATTTGCCTTCCTAACTGCTTGCTGCACCTGCATGTTTGCTTTCAGTGACTGGTGTACAAGGACACCCAAGTCCCTTTGTACATCAACATTTCCCAATCTATCACCATTTAAATAATACTCTGCCTTTCTGTTTTTCCTACCGAAGTGGATAACTTCACATTTATCCACGTTATACTGCATCTGCCATCTATTTGCCCACTCACTCAACTTGTCTAAATCGCCTTGAAGTCTCTTTGCATCCTCCTCACAACTCACAATCCCACCTAGTTTCGTGTTGTCAGCAAACTTGGAAATATTACATTTGGTTCCCTCATCCAAATCATTGAAAGATATTGTGAATAGCTGGGGCCCAAGCACTGATCCCTGCGGTACCCCACTAGTCACGCCTGCCACCCCAAAAAGACCCATTTATTCCTACTCTCTGTTTCCTGTCTGTTAACCAATTTTCAATCCATGTCAGTATATTACCCCCAATCCCATGTGCTTTAATTTTGCACACTAACCTCTTATGTGGGACTTTATCAAAGGCCTTCTGAAAATCCAAATACACCACATCCACTTGTTCTCCCTTATCTATTCTACCAGTTACATCCTCAAAAAACTCCAGTAGATTTGTCAAACACGATTTCCCTTTCATAAATCCATGTTGACTTTGTCTAATCCCGTTGATATTTTTTAAGTGTCCTGTTATCACATCCTTTATAATAGACTCTAGCATTTTCCCTACTACTGATGTTAGGCTAACCGGTCTGTAGTTCACCTAAGTCACTGAAGCCTTATTACCTTTGTTACTCTCTCTGTCCCTTCCTGACCCACTCTGCTTATTTTGACCCAAAACTCTACTCTGCTCTAGAGCCTTGACATTTCTCTTGCTGCTTTTAAATTGACTCTTTCTTGAATCCTCCCACCCCCCCTTCATTAGTTTAAAGCCCTGTCTACTGCCCTAGTTATTCAGTTCGCCAGGACACTGGTTCCAGCCCGGTTTAAGTGGAGCCCGTCCCAACAGAACAGCTCCCTCTTTCCCCAATACTGGTGCCAGTGCCCCCTGAACTGAAACCCCTTCCTCCCACACCACTCTTTGAGCCACGCATTTAAACCTCTAATCTGTTTGTCCCTATGCCAATTTGAGCATGGCTCAGGTAACTATCCAGAGATTATTACCTTTGAGGTTCTGCTTTTTAATTTGGATCCTAACTCCTCAAACTCCCTCAGCAGAACCTCATTCCTAGTTCTACCGATGTCGTTAGTTCTTATGTGGACCACGACAACTGGATCCTCCCCTCCAAGTTCTTCTCCAGCCGCGAGATGATGTCTTTAACCCTGGCACCGGGCAGGCAACACAACCTTCGGAACTCTTGGTCGCGGCTGCAGAGAACAGTATCTATCCCCCTGACTATACTGTCCCCTATCACAACTCCATTCCCTTTCACTCCCCCCCACTTGAATGACCTCCTACACCATGGTGCCATGGTCAGCTTGCTCATCCGTTCTGCAGGCTTTTCCCTCGTCCACACAGGCAGCAAGAACCTCATACCTGTTGGACAAGGGCAAAGGCTGAGGCTCCTCCAGCACTGCACCTGGGGTCCTCTTACCTGCCTGAGTTGCAGTCACACCCTCCTGTCCCTGACCACTAACCAGACCTGTACCACTACCTAACCTAAGGGATGTGACTGCCTCCTGGATCAAAGTGTCCAGGTAACTCTCCCCATCCCTGATGCCCGCAATGTCTGCACCTCAGACTCCAGCTCAAAAACTCTGAGCTGAAGTGCCTCAAGATGCAGGCACTTACTGCAAACGTGGTTGTCCGGGATCACAATGCTCTCCACAAACTCCCACATGCTGCAGTTGCGGCACACCACCTGCACTGCCATCCCTATGTGACCTTGTTTTATTTAATTAAATTTGTATTTAGGTAACTTAGTTTACGTTGTAGTTTCTTGACTACTTACTTAATCTAGATTAAGTTAAGGGTACTGAAATTAAGTATCTACCTGTAACACAAAGCACTACAAGTAGTCGAGGCAAAAAGCAACAACTCCTTCCCCCTCTTCTCCAAATTCCCAAATAAAACACTCGGTTCAACTCCACTCTGTGCAGACCGCACTGTGCTCTGCAGAAATGTTTACTTTTATACACTAGGAGCCTCACCCAATTTACAAGTGTTGACACAACTCCCCTGCTCCTGGTGATTAGCGCCTATTCACGACAAACATTTACAGCTGACTGACAGTTAACTGCCTCTGGCAGGCAGCTTCTGTTAACTACAGTTTTTAAAGTTCTAGGATAGATACAGAGAAACTATTTCATCTGGTGGGGAATCCAGAACAAGGGGTTGTAACCTTAAAATTAGAGCTAGGCTGTTCAGGATTGAAATCAGGATTGAAATTCCCCTGATGCCCTGTGGGACTGGGCCCCTCCCCTGATGCCCTGTGGGACTGGGCCCCTCCCCTGATGCCCTGTGGGACTGGGCCCCTCCCCTGATGCCCTGTGGGACTGGGCCCCTCCCCTGATGCCCTGCACTGGGCCGATGGGTCCATCACAATATCACTGAGCTAGCAGGTTTATCGCATCACAAGATGGATAACTAACTATAAGAAGCATGGGTCTGTGAGAGGACAGGTTACTGATGTGAGCTATTCCAAGTGCTTGAGCGATCTTTCTCAGCAATGACCCTGTTCCCTTCCCCTGACAGGTTCAGAGGGATCAGATAGTGCAGGAGAGCAAAGCGATGGTGGATCGATTCCGAGAGACCTACGATGATCTAGTGGCTGAAGACAGAGTAAAACATTTAGCATTTCTTGTCTCATCGGGATTGGGGGAAACACAACATTAGGGTTAGGGGGCTGCGCCAGGAGTGGGCGAGGCTCTGTGCCGGGTGTGGGCGGGGCTCTGTGCCTGGTGTGGGCGGGGCACTGCGCCAAGAGTGGGCGAGGCTCTGTGCCGGGTGTGGGCGGGGCTCTGTGCCGGGTGTGGGCGGGGCTCTGTGCCGGGTGTGGGCGGGGCTCTGTGCCTGGTGTGGGCGGGGCGCTGTGCCAGGAGTGGGCGGGGCTCTGTGCCAGGAGTGGGCGAGGCTCTGTGGCGGGTGTGGGCGGGGCTCTGTGCGGGTGTGGGCAGGGCTCTGTGCCGGGTGTGGGCGGGGCTCTGTGCCGGGTGTGGGCGGGGCGCTGTGTTGGGAGTGGGCGGGGCGCTGTGTTGGGAGTGGGCGGGGCTCTGTGCCGGGTGTGGGCGGGGCTCTGTGCCGGGTGTGGGCGGGGCTCTGTGCCGGGAGTGGGCGGGGCTCTGTGCCGGGAGTGGGCGGGGCGCTGTGCCGGGAGTGGGCGGGGCTCTGTGCCGGGAGTGGGCAGCGCTGTGCCCAATCCCACCCTCGCTTGCTGTCCACAAACCCGGTGTGCAGCAGGACTGACTGGACAGCGTTGAGGAGCGTGGACCCCAGGGTCCTGAGGCCAATTACAGAGCCCGCTACCCTGCACAAACTCTGTTTTATTTGACATTAACTGTGGCATGAATAGGATAATTTGCCCTGTGAGCAGTGGGATTCTGCCTGTGGGGTCAGGAAGTCCTGCCCTGCACTGCACTTTCCCATTATTCTCTAACACAAGTTGTGATTTGTGTTTCTCCTCAGCTCCTGGACCGTGGATTCAGGAAGGAGTTTTTTGATGTCCATGCTGCAGTGGTCGACCAACTCTACAAATTGTACAAGCGCAGACCCAAGTGAGTTCCCCAGACCGCAACACCGTCCTCACCGCCTCACCGCCCTCACTGCGACACCGTCCTCGCCGCAACACCGCCCTCACCGCAACACCGCCCTCACCGCAACACCACCCTCGCCGCAACACCGCCCTCACCGCAACACCGCCCTCACCGCCCACACCGCAACACCGTCCTCGCCGCAACACCGCCCTCACCGCCCACACCGCAACACCGTCCTCGCCGCAACACCGCCCTCACCGCAACACCGCCCTCACCGCAACACCACCCTCGCCGCAACACCGCCCACACCGCCCTCACCGCAACACCGTCCTCGCCGCAACACCGCCCACACCGCAACACCGCCCTCACCGTCCACGCGGCAACACCGCCCTCGCCGCAACACCGCCCTCGCCGCAACACCGCCCACACCGCAACACCGCCCTCACTGTCCACGCCGCAACACCATCCTCACCGCAACACCGTCCACACTGCCCACACCGCAACACCGCCCACGCCGCAACACCGCCCACGCCGCAACACCGTCCTCACCGCAACACCGTCCTCACCGCCCTCACCGCAACACCGTCCTCGCCGCAACACCGCCCTCACCGCAACACCGCCCTCGCCGCAACACCGCCCTCGCCGCAACACCGCCCTCACCGTCCACACCGCCCTCACCGCCCTCACCGTCCACGCGGCAACACCGCCCTCACCGCAACACCACCCTCGCCGCAACACCGCCCACACCGCCCTCACCGCAACACCGTCCTCGCCGCAACACCGCCCTCACCGCCCACACCGCAACACCGTCCTCGCCGCAACACCGCCCTCACCGCCCACACCGCAACACCGCCCTCACCGTCCACGCGGCAACACCGCCCTCACCGTAACACCGCCCTCGCCGCAACACCGCCCTCGCCGCAACACCGTCCTCGCCGCAACACCGCCCTCACCGCCCACACCGCAACACCGCCCTCACCGTCCACGCGGCAACACCGCCCTCACCGTAACACCGCCCTCGCCGCAACACCGCCCTCGCCGCAACACCGCCCTCACCGCCCACACCGCAACACCGTCCACGCCGCAACACCATCCTCACCGCAACACCGTCCACACCGCAACACCGCCCACGCCGCAACACCGCCCACGCCGCAACACCGTCCTCACCGCAACACCGTCCTCACCGCCCTCACCGCAACACCGTCCTCGCCGCAACACCGCCCTCACCGCAACACCGCCCTCACCGCAACACCGCCCTCGCCGCCACACCGCCCTCACCGCAACACCGTCCTCGCCGCAACACCGTCCTCACCGCCCACACCGCAACACCGTCCTCGCCGCAACACCGCCCTCACCGCAACACCACCCTCGCCGCCACACCGCCCTCACCGCAACACCGTCCTCGCCGCAACACCGCCCTCACCGCCCACACCGCAACACCGCCCTCACTGTCCACGCGGTAACACCGCCCTCGCCGCAACACCGCGCTCGCCGCAACACCGCCCTCACCGCCCACACCGCAACACCGTCCACGCCGCAACACCATCCTCACCGCAACACCGTCCACACCGCCCACGCCGCAACACCGCCCACGCCGCAACACCGCCCACGCCGCAACACCGCCCTCGCCGCAACACCGCCCTCGCCGCAACACCGCCCTCGCCGCAACACCGCCCTCACCGTCCACACCGCCCTCACCGCAACACCACCCTCGCCGCCACACCGCAACACCGTCTTCGCCGCAACACCGCCCTCACCGCCCTCACCGTCCACGCGGCAACACCGCCCTCACCGCAACACCGCCCTCGCCGCAACACCGCCCTCGCCGCAACACCACCCTCACCTCAACACCGCCCTCACCGCCACACCGCCCTCACCGCAACACCGGCCACACCGCCCTCACCGCAACACCGCCCACATCGCCCTCACCGCAACACCGCCCTCGCCGCAACACCGCCCTCGCCGCAACACCGCCCTCACCGCAACACCACCCTCGCCGCAACACCGCCCACGCCACAACACCGCCCTCACCGCCTGCAGACCAGGCAGCTCACTCCGCTACCCAGGAGTCAGCACTCTCTCCGAACACACGCTGCACACAAATATGTTCTGTGGGGTCCGGCACTCTGTGGGGGTGGGGTTCTGTGTGTGGCGGTCCGGGCCCCATGTGGGGGTCCCGCTGTTAGTCCGGGACCTAAAGTACGTTTTCTCGCTGTTTAGGGTACAGATGAAAAGGATCCAAGTGGCAACGGCCAACCCTTTTGGTGACCGATTGCAGTCGGCCAGTGAAGGCCACACCCAGCTGCTGGTTGCCATGGAGGACCTGGATTCACCGCGCAACGCGCCGGAAGCCTTGGACCCGGCCGTGTGGAATCGGTTCATTCACAGTAGACAGATGAAAATAGAGAATGAACATCAGGTGAGGGAGAGACGGCGCCGTGTGGTTAAGCTACTGATGGTTTATCCAGTTTGAGAGCTTCAGCGGTGCCAGATATTCCACCTTGGTTCACTTGGCTCCCAGAGACCGCTCCAATCCAGCCTGGTAGCTCACCCGGCATAGAACTCAGAGTGTCGGCGGCACGCTGTCCCCAAGGGAAACAGGATATCGGCCCCAGTACCATTCAGGAGAGTAGATAAAACCAACATTCCCATGGGTGTGCTCAAACCCGGAATTGCCTGTCAATACAAATACCAGTAAAATGTCATTTGAGGTGCAGCGCGGATTCCGGGGCTAAAAGGGTTGAATTATGAGAACAGGTTGCATAGACTAGGCTTGTATTCCCTTGAATACAGAAGATTTAGGGGTGATCAAATTGAGGTGTTTAGGATAATTAAAGGAGTTGATCGGGTAGATAGAGCGAGACTATTTCCTCTGGTGGGGGGAGTCCAGAACAAGGGGGCAGAACCTTCAAATTAGAGCCAGGCCGTTCAGGGGTGATGTCAGGAAGCACTTCTTCACACAAAGGGTGGTGGAAATCTGGAACTCTCCCCCCCAAAAAGCTGTCGAGGCTGGGGGTCAAATGAAAATTTCAAAACTAAGAACTATAGATTTTTGTTGGGTAAGTGTATTAAGGATGATGGAACCAAGGCAGGTAAATGGAGTTGAGATACAGATCAGCCATGATCTCACTGAATGGTGGAACAGACTCGAGGGGCTGAATGACCTCCTCCTGTTCCAATGTTCCTGCCTTGCAGCGCCTCCTGCTGTTTTGTTGGTGCGCTTGCAGACTGCCCACATTTCCCAACTGTTCTAAATGGAATCACCGCCCCATCCATCACTCCGACTGACCCACAGATGTTGGAGGCTGGATTCAGGAACTGAAGATAAGCACAGGAGAGATAAGCTCCACTGATTGTAGTAAACGAGACTCACTTTGCCAGCCTGCGCCGTCATCTGTTCAGGACCCACTCGGTCACACACTGGAGGCTGTATATTGTTCCTGTGACTCCGAGAGCTCCCTGACTGACGAGTGCTACTGTCTGTGGCCTACCCGCCCCCACTGGGCCCAGTACAGGACCAGTGGATCGAAGGCACAGCACAGGCAGCTGCTCTTGGAACCAGAGGCATCGGCAGCGTGGAATCCTGGTTTTACACCTTTCCGAGGCCGTGTGTAGCGCCTCTCAGGCTCCCCATTGTTCCGTGCAGACTCTAACTGGTTGACCTTGCTGCCCTGTCGACACTTGCTCTCTCTGCTCCTTTCTCAGGTCAGACTGAAGGCCATGACCCTGGCGGAGATGCAGACTTTCCTTCAAAAGAGGATCGAAGAGGAAGACAATAGCACGCAACTCACCAACAACTTCACCCAAGACCTCAGCAAGTCAGTCCTGCTTTACATTAAACACACACGGGGGTGCGGGGGGGGGAGAATTTCCACCAAAGTTCTCCCGATCGTCCGCTGTAACTTTGGACTGGCACTCTTGCCTCTGAGTCAGGAGGTTGTGGGTTCGAGCCCCACTCCAGAGACTAAAACCCATAATACAGACTGACACTCCAGTGCAGTTCTGAGGGAGTGCTGCACTGGCGGAGGTGCCGTCTTTAGGATGAGATGTTAATCCGAGGCCGAGTCTGCCCTATCAGGTGGACGTAAAAGATCCCACGATACTATTTCAAAGAAGAGCAGGGGAGTTCTTCCCGGTGTCCTGGGGCCAATATTTATCCCTCAACCAACATCAGTAAAACAGATGATCTGGCCATTATCACATTGCTGTTTGTGGGATTTTGCTGTGTGCAAATTAGCTGCCGCGTTTCCTACATTACACCAGTGACTACACTTCAAAAGTACTTCATTCATTGGCTGTGAAGCAGTTTGAGGTGGTGAAAGGTGCTATAGAAATGCAAGTCCTTTCTTGTTTTATTGTGGGGGAAGTTCCTTGGCAGAATCGAGAGCTTTGAAGTAGGTAACCCTTCTTTCTGATAAAGTCTTTGTTGATGATGCCAATCTTGTGCTATTTCTACCTCTCACCCCGTGAGCAGTCTGCGTGAGATCAAGTCACAGTTCCAGCTGAATCTGATGGTCCAACTGGTATTGAAACAAGGCCAGGTGGAGGTGCTGAGCAGCGACTTCATCCCAGACTATTCTAACTCCATCCTCCTGCACAAGGGGGTCGTGGAGGATCTGAACAGCACCATTCAGGTAAGGGACCAGCAAGCAACAGACCCATTTCAGTGTGTTTTGCTCTGCTATTGAGCACGAGTTTAAATAGAGCTGGCAGACCGTACCCCACATTCCACCAGACACACGGCCTCAGTGAATCAGAGCCCAGATTCACTCTCCAGAATAGCCGTCTTGCTGTGATTTACAGGAACCTTAAGATCCGGTAACACTAGGAGGTTCGGTGCAGGATTGAGTCCCAATGTACTCTTCCTGCGATCTGTGCCACACCCGCCTTACAGTCTGAGAGAAACCTGCACCGTCTCCCAGTTGGGGAGAGGGGTAGGGAACGAAAAGCTGCTCCCTGTGGCTATTGGCAGAGCTGTGGGCACAGTCCATGTACCCAACCAATTAGTCACAGCCACATTACAGAAGAGACAACCATAGGAACAGGAGGAGGCCATTCAGCCCCTTGAACCTGTTCAAAGGTGGTGGTGAGGGTGTGGTTGAGCAGATGTGTCGTGGTGAATGGACAGTTGGGATTTCGTAAGTGCAGTTGTAAGAGAGTTGGGAGAGAGTTTTTTCCAGGGGCGGACACAGAAGGAAGTAGGATTGTGGGGGGTGGAAGGGGGATGTGGGTGGAGAGCGATACGAGGAAGTGGTCAGAGATGGCCTTATCTGTGATTGACACGATGGGAGTAGCGAGGCCACGAGAGATGGCAAGGTCGAGGGGGTGGCCGTGAATATGGGTTGGGGAGTTTACATGGAGGGAGAGATTAAGGGAGGATAGGAGGCTAGTGAACTCAGAGGAGAGAGAGCATGATGAATTGAGATGGAGGTTGAAATCACCGAGGATGAGAAGTCGTTCGGTGCAGAGGCTGAGGGAGGAAAGCAGTGAAGATATCTCGGCAATAAAATGTTTATGGTACTTGGGTGGGCGGTAGAGAACGATAATTTTAAATGAGAGGTGAGAGGGGTGGAATAAGGTCAGATGCTCAAAGGAGGAGAAAGTGCCGGAGGAGTAGGGGGACAGACCAAGGTGTGATTTGGTGATGAGAGCCACACCGCCACCACGGCGGTCTGAGCGGGGCAAGTGGTGGAAGGTATAGCCAGGTGGGGAGGCTTCATTTAAGAGTAAGGTGTCATCACCCCTCAACCAAGTTTCTGTCAGGGCCATGATGTCAATGCAATCATCCACGATAAGCACATGGCTGGCTAAGGGCCTTGTTCGCAAGTGAACGGACATTGTGGAGGGAGATGCGGAGAGGGTCGATGATGGCTGATCCACTGCCAGCGTCCACAGGGTCAGCGCTGGGGGGGTTGAGTCGGATGGGGAGGAGATTGGCAAGATTAGCCCCCAGTGTGCGCGCTGGGCGGGAAGGACGGCGAGAGAGGAGGATGGGACAGTTGGGGTCGCTGCTCGTAAGACGGCAGCGACGAGTGCCTCGATGGGCCCTTCGGAGGATGCCAAGAGAGGCACAGAGGGAAGCTGTGGGTTTATCTAAGAGGGAGTGAAGCCTGGGACAGCGGCAGGAGAGTAGGAAGGTCGAAGAGTAATGAAGGGTTGGGGTTGGGATTTGGGAGGGCAGTGTATCCGAGAGAGAAGAGATGAAAGGAGGCATGACGACAGGAGAGAGCGGTCAGGGAGGGATAGAGAGAAAAGGAAAAGGGGGAGAAATAGTGGAAAAGTATTGAATGGCTCGGGTCCAGAGCGGCAGCCAAAGTGCGCTCACGAATGGACACGGGAAAAGCTCAGGTTACATAGGCCTGGTTAAATGTAGTAATTAATGGGATATGTATTTCCTGGTAGCAGGGAATAGGTTGTGGACAACAGTAGGGAGACCAGGGTCAAAGTCAGAGGTCCCATGGAAGGACAAGCTGATGTGAGCAGGATGGGGCCGGTACGGAGCATCGACGAACCGCTGTCCAAAGCAGGCGAGTGAAGTCCAGAAGCTATTTGAAGGGTGGAGAGTTCGAGGATGGAGGTTGTTGCTGTTGGAATGAGAGTCGGTAGCAGTGCATAAGAACATAAGAACATAAGAAATAGGAGCAGGAGTAGGCCAATCGGCCCCTCGAGCCTGCTCCGCCATTCAATAGGATCATGGCTGATCTGATCCTAACCGCCAATCTACTATCTATCACAGAACCATCTCCTGCATCTAACAGAATTGCACACACGAAATAGGAGCAGAATCAGGCTACACGGTCCCTGGGCCCGCTCCACTACCCACAGGGCCATGACCGATCCGAACCTAGACTCATGTCCAAATTCCTGCAGAGAGATGATGGCTAAATCGACGCAAGTCGGAGGTCACCGTAGATCAAAGCGGCGGAGACAAAGTAAAACCACAAGCCAGTGACCAGCAAAGCTGAAAACCGGTAAAACGAGTAACCGGACAGCACGTGAAACAGCAGAGCTCAAAAACCAGTAGAACCAGTTCAGCAGAGACACAGCCGCAGTTTAAAAGTTAAAAATCTTTTAGCAGCAGAGATAGAGACACAGCGGGTAAGTCTTACAGTGTAATCCAGTGTAGTCCAGTGCAGAAACGTAGTGGTGTAATCCAGTGTAGTCCAGTGCAGAAACGTAGTCTAGATGTCCAGAGAAGTCCAGGAGATCGGAAACCAATTTGACAAAAGAATTCCGCAGCTTAAGACTTAAAGCGACTGAAAAGCAGAGCAGCGCCACGGCCGCTGAGTCAAACCGTGTGGTCACCGAGGTCCTGCCCGCGAGGAATCCAGGTGATGGAAGTCAAGGTGCAGCAGAGTTCGGGCAGTTGAAGGAGCTCAGTGAGAACCAAGACAGGCCGGGCCGGGGGGTGGGCAGTGGACTCTGCAGGAGGAGCTTTAAACTTGTAGTTTGGGCTGAAATGCCTTCACTATCAGAGGCAGGGTATCTCAAGCAATGGAAGAGAGGAGATTGGGGGAAGAAAGGCAAAGGATGGCAATAGATGACCACGGATAGAGTTGAAGAGAAGAGCAGCTCAGGAGCCATCTTGGATCAAATCCTTCTATAAAATAAAGATTAAACATATCCAAAAATATGATCAAATCTTATTATTGATCAAAGTATCTTTAGCATCCTCCAGAAAGATTGTAAAGCTCCCAACCATTGCTCAGAATCCTGTTCAGAGGAAAGAAAATTCTCAAACTTTATAAATCACAGTTAGGCCTCAGCTGGAGTATTGTGGACAATTCTGGGCACCACACTTCAGGAAAGATGTAAAGGCCTTAGAAAGGGGACAGAGGAGGTTTACCAGGATGTTACCAGGGATGAGGGACCTCAGTTATGAGGAGAGGTTGGAAAAGTTAGGACTGTTCTCCTTGGAACAGAGAAGGTTAAGAGGTGACCTAATGGAGGTTTTCAAGATGATGAGAGGTTTTGACAGAGTGACTTATTGACCCCTGGTGAGTGGGTCAATTACCAGAGGCCGTAGATTTAAAATCATTGGCAAAAGATCCAGAGGGGAGAGAGGAGAAATGTTTTCACTCAGAGTGTTGTCGGGATCGGGAACGCTCTACCGGATAAGGTGGTGAGAGCTGATTCCATCAATGATTTTAAAAGGGTGTTGGGCAGGTCCTTGAGGATGAAGAACTTGCAGGGTAACAGACAAAAAGCGAGGGGGGATGTAGGACTAAGTACGACTGCTCTTTCAAAGAGCCAGCACAGGCATGACAGGCCGAATGGCCTCCTTCTGTGCTGTAGCTTTCTATGATTCTAATTTCTGGTGCCCAAAGGTGACACCAAGTTAGCCCAACGATCCAGCAGTATGTTCCTGGGGTAGTTGCCATTTATCCATCTCCGTGTTTTTTTGATTTTCTAAGTATATATTTTTTCTTGTCTGGTGTCCTGTCTGAGCCCCCTGGTCTTCACACCTCGGGTGTACTCCTCGGCATCCAGCTGTGACTCGCCCTCCCACTGCGGAGAGATGCTTGGTGTGGACTGGATGGGTAACTGAGCAAAGCAGGGACTGACTGTTTTACAGATTCCCTTGTTTGCAAGGCTGCCAGCTGAAGATCCGATGCCGGGTTTCACTGTAAAGAGATCAAAACCTGCCCCTCACCAACTAGAATCAAGACAACAGGGGTGCAATCTGGCACTAGGCCGATAGCCAATCTACAGCCCTTTTACATATTAAACAGGCAAAGTTGAAGGCACTTTATCTAAATGCACGTAGCATTCGCAACAAGGTGGATGAATTAATGGCTCTAATAGAAGTAAATGGGTATGATGTAATTGCCATTACAGAGACATGGTTGCAGGGTAACCAAAGCTAGGAACTGAATGTTCCAGGGTACTCAACATTTAGGAAGAACAGACAAAAAGGAAAAGGAGGTGGCGTAGCGCTGTTAATAAGGGATGAGATCGGTACGGTAGAGATAAAAGATCTTGAAATTGATAAAGAAAGGGAAAATGGAATATGAGCACAAACTAGCGAAAAATATAAAAACGGATTGTAAAAACTTCTATAGGTATGTGAAAAGGAAAAGACTGGCGAAGGTAAATGTAGGTCCTTTACAGTCAGAGACGGGAGAATTTATAATGGGGGAATGAGGAAATGGCAGAGAAATTAAATAAATACTTTGTTTCTGTCTTCACGGAGGAAGACACAAAAATCCTCCCAGAAATATGAGAAAACCAAGGGTGTGGTGAGAATGAGGAACTTAAAGAAATTATTATTAGTAAAAAAACAGTACTAGCAAAATTAATGAGACTAAAAGTCGATAAATCTCAAGGACCGGATGACCTACATCCTAGGGTTTTGAAAGAGGTGGCCATTGGGATAGTGGACACATTGGTTGTCATCTTCCAAAATTCTATAGATTCTGGAACGGTTCCTGCAGATTGGAGGATAGCAAATGTAAGCCCGCTATTTAAGAAAGGAGGGAGAGAGAAAACGGGGAACTACAGACCTGTTAGCCTCACATCAGTAGTTGGGAAAATGCTGGAATCTATCATAAAGGATGCAATAACTGGGCACTTAGAAACTAATAGTAAGATTGGGCAGAGTCAACATGGATTTATGAAAGGGAAATCCTGTTTAACAAACCTAGTGGAGTAGACAAAGAGGAACCGGTAGATGTGGTGTATTTGGATTTTCAGAAGGCCTTCGATAAGGTCCCACACAAGAGGTTGGTGAACAAAATTAGGGCACATGGAATTGGGGGTAATATACTAGCATGGATTGAGAATTGGTTAACAGACAGAAAACAAAGAGTAGGGATAAACGGGTCTTTTTCAGGATGGCAGGCTGTGACTAGTGGGGTACCGCAAGGATCGGTGCTTGGGCCCCAGCTATTCACAATATATATCAATGATTTGGATGAGGGGACTAAATGTAACATTTCCAAATTTGCTGATGATACAAAGCTAGGTGGCAGTGTCAGTTGTGAAGAGGATGTGAAGAGGCTTCAAGGGGATCTCGACAGGCTCAGTGAGTGGGCGAGAACATGGCAGATGGATTATAATGTGGATAAATGTGAAGTTATCCACTTTGGTCGAAAAAACAGAAAGGCAGAGTATTTCCTAAATGGTGAAAGATTGGAGAATGCAGATGCTCAAAGGGACCTGGGTGTCCTTGCACATGAGTCACTGAAAGTGAATGTGCAGGTGCAGCAAGCCATTAGGAAGGCAAATGGTATGCTGGCCTTCATTACAAGAGGATTTGAGTACAGGAGTAAAGAAGTCTTACTCCAATTATATAGGGCCTTGGTGAGACCACACCTGGAGTACTGTGTATAATTTTGGTCTCCTTACCTAAGGAAGGATATACTTGCCATCGAGGGAGTGCAACGAAGGTACACGAGATTGATTCCTGGGATGGCGGGACTGTCATATGAGAAGAGATTGAGTAAACTAGGCCTGTATTCTCTTGAATTCAGAAGAATGAGAGGGGATCTCATTGAAGCATACAAAATTATTACAGGGCTTGATAGGGTGGATGCTGGGAGAATGTTTCCCTTGGCTGGGGAGTCTAGAACCAGGGGCCACAGCCTCAGGATAAAGGGTAGGCCATTCAGGACTGAGATGAGAAGAAATTTCTTCACACACAGGGTGGTGAATCTTTGGAATTCCCTATCCCAGGGGGCTGTGGAGACTCAGTCATTGGGTATATTCAAAACAGAAGTCGATAGATTTCTGATTAGTAAGGGCATCAAGGGATATGGTGATAGGGCCGGTGAATGGAGTTGAGGCAGAAGATCAGCCATGATCTCATTGAATGGCGGAGCAGGCTCGAAGGGCCGAATGGCCGAATGGCCTACTCCTGCTCCTAGTTCTTATGTTCTTATACACCCCGCCCAATAATCTTTTCCCTTGATTTCAACGGGTGGTCGATTCGATAACCACCCCCTCCAAACAAATTTCACCCCCAAATTTCCTGCTTACGTTGGAAAATTAAACCAAACTATCCAAGCTCTGGAGGCAGTGCAGAGAGGGGTCATCTGGCTGATCCCCAGTGTCCAAGGGACTGAGTTAGGGACAACCTGGGATTCCTCAGCCTGGAAAGGAGGCAATCGAGAGGGGATCTTGTTGAATGAAAAGATTAATTCTGAACACTACTTGAAATGAAACTGTGACTGTGGGTGAAGGGGACCCAGGGACAAGCTGGGAAAAGGCAGGGTCAGGACTGCTGTCAAACCGAGGAATGGGCTGTCGGGGAGTGGGGGCGAAAACTCTGAGGCAGGTGGGCTGTGCTGGGGGAGGGAGGAATGAGACGGGCCAGGTGGGCTCCTCATTTGTACGTTGTAATCTGGCTGAAAATTGTTGCTGGGATTGGTGTCTGATCGCTGTTTATTGGTTGCTGTCCAGTCACTAGGAGAAAAGAAAGTGGCCAGTATGGTGGAGTGCAAGGACTTCAAGAAAGGAATTGTTCAGTTGGAATGGGAGTACCAGAAGATGCTGATGCAAATGGATGACCTGCACCAGAGGATCCGAGACATCCTGAAACTGAGAATCACCAAACAGGCACAAATGGTAACGTGTGGCTTGGTTCCGGGGAAACGCACACGATGGGAAACTTGCCCGACAGAGAAACAGTAATCCCGGGGACTGGGGAGACTCTCCCAACAGGGAGCCCCGGGGACTGGGGAGACTCTCCCAACAGGGAGCCCCGGGGACTGGGGAGACTCGCCCGACAGGGAGCCCCGGGGACTGGGGAGACTCACCCAACAGGGAGACTCACCAGACAGGGAGCCCCGGGGACTGGGGAGACTCGCCCGATGGGAGACTCACCAGACAGGGAGCCCCGGGGACTGGGGAGACTCGCCCGATGGGAGACTCACCAGACAGGGAGCCCCGGGGACTGGGGAGACTCACCCAACAGGGAGACTCACCAGACAGGGAGCCCCGGGGACTGGGGAGACTCGCCCGACAGGGAGCCCCGGGGACTGGGGAGACTCACCAGACAGGGAGCTCCGGGGACTGGGGAGACTCGCCCGACAGGGAGCCCCGGGGACTGGGGAGACTCACCCGACAGGGAGCCCCGGGGACTGGGGAGACTCACCTGACAGGGAGCCCCGGGGACTGGGGAGACTCGCCCGACAGGGAGCCCCGGGGACTGGGGAGACTCACCCGACAGGGAGCCCCGGGGACTGGGGAGACTCACCCGACAGGGAGCCCCGGGGACTGGGGAGACTCGCCCGACAGGGAGCCCCGGGGACTGGGGAGACTCACCCGATGGGAGACTCACCAGACAGGGAGCCCCGGGGACTGGGGAGACTCACCCGATGGGAGACTCACCAGACAGGGAGCTCCGGGGACTGGGGAGACTCGCCCGACAGGGAGCCCCGGGGACTGGGGAGACTCACCAGACAGGGAGCTCCGGGGACTGGGGAGACTCGCCTGACAGGGAGCCCCGGGGACTGGGGAGACTCACCCGACAGGGAGCCCCGGGGACTGGGGAGACTCACCTGACAGGGAGCCCCGGGGACTGGGGAGACTCGCCCGACAGGGAGCCCCGGGGACTGGGGAGACTCACCCGACAGGGAGCCCCGGGGACTGGGGAGACTCACCCGACAGGGAGCCCCGGGGACTGGGGAGACTCGCCCGACAGGGAGCCCCGGGGACTGGGGAGACTCACCCGATGGGAGACTCACCAGACAGGGAGCCCCGGGGACTGGGGAGACTCACCCGATGGGAGACTCACCAGACAGGGAGCTCCGGGGACTGGGGAGACTCGCCCGACAGGGAGCCCCGGGGACTGGGGAGACTCACCCGACAGGGAGCCCCGGGGACTGGGGAGACTCACCCGACAGGGAGCCCCGGGGACTGGGGAGACTCACCCGACAGGGAGCCCCGGGGACTGGGGAGACTCGCCCGACAGGGAGCCCCGGGGACTGGGGAGACTCGCCCGACAGGGAGCCCCGGGGACTGGGGAGACTCACCCGACAGGGAGCCCCGGGGACTGGGGAGACTCGCCCGACAGGGAGCCCCGGGGACTGGGGAGACTCACCCGACAGGGAGCCCCGAGGACTGGGGAGACTCACCCGACAGGGAGCCCCGGGGACTGGGGAGACTCACCCGATGGGAGACTCACCAGACAGGGAGCCCCGGGGACTGGGGAGACTCACCCGATGGGAGACTCACCAGACAGGGAGCTCCGGGGACTGGGGAGACTCGCCCGACAGGGAGCCCCGGGGACTGGGGAGACTCACCAGACAGGGAGCTCCGGGGACTGGGGAGACTCGCCTGACAGGGAGCCCCGGGGACTGGGGAGACTCACCCGACAGGGAGCCCCGGGGACTGGGGAGACTCACCTGACAGGGAGCCCCGGGGACTGGGGAGACTCGCCCGATAGGGAGCCCCGGGGACTGGGGAGACTCACCCGACAGGGAGCCCCGGGGACTGGGGAGACTCGCCCGACAGGGAGCCCCGGGGACTGGGGAGACTCACCCGATGGGAGACTCACCAGACAGGGAGCCCCGGGGACTGGGGAGACTCACCCGATGGGAGACTCACCAGACAGGGAGCTCCGGGGACTGGGGAGACTCGCCCGACAGGGAGCCCCGGGGACTGGGGAGACTCACCCGACAGGGAGCCCCGGGGACTGGGGAGACTCACCCGACAGGGAGCCCCGGGGACTGGGGAGACTCACCCGACAGGGAGCCCCGGGGACT
Organism: Squalus acanthias; assembly: GCA_030390025.1. NCBI lineage: Eukaryota > Metazoa > Chordata > Chondrichthyes > Squaliformes > Squalidae > Squalus > Squalus acanthias. The sequence goes on from JASTWF010000043.1 coordinate 1,131,113, forward strand.
GGGGAGACTCGCCCGACAGGGAGCCCCGGGGACTGGGGAGACTCGCCCGACAGGGAGCCCCGGGGACTGGGGAGACTCACCTGACAGGGAGCCCCGGGGACTGGGGAGACTCGCCCGACAGGGAGCCCCGGGGACTGGGGAGACTCACCCGACAGGGAGCCCCGAGGACTGGGGAGACTCACCCGACAGGGAGCCCCGGGGACTGGGGAGACTCGCCCGACAGGGAGCCCCGGGGACTGGGGAGACTCACCCGATGGGAGACTCACCAGACAGGGAGCCCCGGGGACTGGGGAGACTCACCCGATGGGAGACTCACCAGACAGGGAGCTCCGGGGACTGGGGAGACTCGCCCGACAGGGAGCCCCGGGGACTGGGGAGACTCACCAGACAGGGAGCTCCGGGGACTGGGGAGACTCGCCCGACAGGGAGCCCCGGGGACTGGGGAGACTCACCCGACAGGGAGCCCCGGGAACTGGGGAGACTCACCTGACAGGGAGCCCCGGGGACTGGGGAGACTCGCCCGACAGGGAGCCCCGGGGACTGGGGAGACTCGCCCGACAGGGAGCCCCGGGGACTGGGGAGACTCACCCGACAGGGAGCCCCGGGGACTGGGGAGACTCACCCGACAGGGAGCCCCGGGGACTGGGGAGACTCGCCCGACAGGGAGCCCCGGGGACTGGGGAGACTCACCCGATGGGAGACTCACCAGACAGGGAGCCCCGGGGACTGGGGAGACTCACCCGATGGGAGACTCACCAGACAGGGAGCTCCGGGGACTGGGGAGACTCGCCCGACAGGGAGCCCCGGGGACTGGGGAGACTCACCCGACAGGGAGCCCCGAGGACTGGGGAGACTCACCCGACAGGGAGCCCCGGGGACTGGGGAGACTCGCCCGACAGGGAGCCCCGGGGACTGGGGAGACTCACCCGATGGGAGACTCACCAGACAGGGAGCCCCGGGGACTGGGGAGACTCACCCGATGGGAGACTCACCAGACAGGGAGCTCCGGGGACTGGGGAGACTCGCCCGACAGGGAGCCCCGGGGACTGGGGAGACTCACCAGACAGGGAGCTCCGGGGACTGGGGAGACTCGCCCGACAGGGAGCCCCGGGGACTGGGGAGACTCACCCGACAGGGAGCCCCGGGGACTGGGGAGACTCACCTGACAGGGAGCCCCGGGGACTGGGGAGACTCGCCCGACAGGGAGCCCCGGGGACTGGGGAGACTCGCCCGACAGGGAGCCCCGGGGACTGGGGAGACTCACCCGACAGGGAGCCCCGGGGACTGGGGAGACTCACCCGACAGGGAGCCCCGGGGACTGGGGAGACTCGCCCGACAGGGAGCCCCGGGGACTGGGGAGACTCGCCCGATGGGAGACTCACCAGACAGGGAGCCCCGGGGACTGGGGAGACTCACCCGATGGGAGACTCACCAGACAGGGAGCTCCGGGGACTGGGGAGACTCGCCCGACAGGGAGCCCCGGGGACTGGGGAGACTCACCCGACAGGGAGCCCCGGGGACTGGGGAGACTCACCCGACAGGGAGCCCCGGGGACTGGGGAGACTCACCCGACAGGGAGCCCCGGGGACTGGGGAGACTCGCCCGACAGGGAGCCCCGGGGACTGGGGAGACTCGCCCGACAGGGAGCCCCGGGGACTGGGGAGACTCACCAGACAGGGAGCCCCGGGGACTGGGGAGACTCGTCCGATGGGAGAGTCACCCGACAGGGAGCCCCGGGGACTGGGAGTTCAAGTCTGACCTGTCAGGAGTCCAGGAGAACTCTACTTGAACTTCCAAAGTTCCTGAGCAGTAGCTGCCTAATCCCAATGGGGCGTCTGGGCGCAAGGCCCTCTCTCAGCTCTGCTGTTCCAGGAGAATGTCCAACACAGGGAAGGGAAGGGAGAAAGTGTAACCGTTCTATCTCTGTGAGTAACACTCCCATCTGCTTACTGGCACTCTGTGCTCCTGGCTGCTGCAGGAAATGTCAGTGATCAGTGATGAGGATACTCAGCACGCGCTGTGTTTTCCTTCTCTATGACCAATGCTGTATGTCTTGTTCTTTCCTAGTATCTAAGAGAGACTAATTATGAGGCTCGAATCAACGCACACATCATGGTAATGGAGCGTTCAGTCGAAGGTCAGGTGAAGGTAATTGATACTGAATATCTTTATATTAAATCTACTTGTCAATCTCTAGTGGGTAGCCAAGACCAAAGGCAGTTTCCAGAGTGGGGGGACTGATTCCTAAACCACCTTAAAGTTCTCTCTGGTTGAGCAGCCTGAAGAATAACTTCAACCAATGCTACTCCACTCGGGGCAGCAATGGAGGTACAAACAGCAAGCTCATAAAGGGACAGGACTCCCTGGCCTCTGACCAGCTCCTCAATTTTCCTCGTCACAAGGAAACACTTTCACCCGAAGCCGATACCAGAACTGAGAGGTTATAACTGTCAAGAAAGACTGAACAGGCTGGGGCTCTTTTCTCTAGAAAACAGACTGAGGGGTGATCTGATAGAGGTCTTTAAAATTATAAAAGGTTTCGATAGGGTAGACGTAGAGAAGATGTTTCCACTTGTGGGGGAAACCAGAACTAGGGGCCATAAATATAAGATAGTCACTAATAAATCCAATAGGGAATTCAGGAGAAACTTCTTTACCCAGAGAGTGGTGAGAATGTGGAACTCGCTACCACAGGGAGTGCTTGAGGCGAATAGTATAGATACATTTAAGGGGAAGCTAGATAAACACATGAGGGAGAAATAGGCTACGTTGATAGTGTGAGATAAAGTAGGGTGAGAGGAGGCTTGTGTGGAGCATAAACACCGGCATAGACCTGAGGGGCCGAATGGCCTGTTTCTGTGCTGTAAATACTATGTAATGGCCATCAATCCACACAAGATGAGTAATCCCATCCATTCCAAAGTGAATACATACTTCCCAACAAATAAACATGCTCAACTGGTTTCTAGGGCTACTAAGTTTGCTAAAGTGACTTCAGGAGAAACCCATACTTGTCTGACTTTGTGAATCACTTTGTGCTCAGTTCCACAGTAAAGTTATCAGACAGAAAGAGGAGACAGTCAAAGAGCTGGAGAAGCAGATTGCACAGCTGAAGCGGGAGCTGAGGGCGATAGATCGACAGCTGAAAGAACAGCGCATCTCCGTCAGTGAGAGGCAGAATGTCCAGCAGATGACCAGTGAGTTCAAAGCAATGTGTTATTGGTTGGTAGAACCAGATAACTTCATCACAACCTACCTAATGTGAATCTGAGCACAGGTGAAGCACACACATCCTCCAGTTTGTACAACACAGGTAGAAGGATGCACATGAATTGAATAAATACTTCAAAAGGAAACATTTGCAGGGCTACGGGGAAAGAGCAGGGAGTGGGCCTAACGGGAGAGCTCTTTCAAAGAGCCGACACAAGCATGATGGGCCGAGTGGCCTCCGTCTGTGCTGTGATTCTAGGACATACTGAAATAGAAAGAAAGCAAAGTGGCATTTATAAATCACCTCATCACATCTTTCAGAAATGTCTTAAAGTGCACCACATGCAGCGAGTTGCTTTAACGTGCAAACGTGCCAGCCAATTTTACACAGCAAGATCCATCAAACGGTTTTGTACATGAGGGAGAAGGGAACAGAGGGATACGGGGGCAGGGAACAGAGGGATACGGGGGCAGGGAACAGAGGGATACGGGGGCAGGGAACAGAGGGATACAGGGGCAGGGAACAGAGGGATACGGGGGCAGGGAACAGTGGGATACGGGGGCAGGGAACAGAGGGATACGGGGGCAGGGAGCAGAGGGATACGGGGGCAGGGAACAGAGGGAAATAGGGGCAGGGAGCAGAGGGATACGGGGGCAGGGAACAGAGGGATACGGGGGCAGGGAGCAGAGGGATACGGGGGCAGGGAACAGAGGGATACTGGGGCAGGGAGCAGAGGGATACGGGGGCAGGGAGCAGAGGGATACGGGGGCAGGGAGCAGAGGGATACGGGGGCAGGGAACAGAGGGATACAGGGGCAGGGAGCAGAGGGATACGGGGGCAGGGAACAGAGGGATACGGGGGCAGGGAACGGATACGGGGGCAGGGAACAGAGGGATACGGGGGCAGGGAACAGAGGGATACTGGGGCAGGGAGCAGAGGGATACGGCGGCAGGGAACAGAGGGATACGGGGGCAGGGAACAGAGGGATACGGGGGCAGGGAACAGAGGGATACGGGGGCAGGGAACAGAGGGATACGGGGACAGGGAGCAGAGGGATACAGGGGCAGGAAGCAGAGGGATACGGGGGCAGGGAACAGAGGGATACGGGGGCAGGGAACAGGGATACGGGGGCAGGGAACAGAGGGATACGGGGGCAGGGAGCAGAGGGATACGGGGGCAGGGAACAGAGGGATACGGGGGCAGGGAACAGAGGGATACAGGGGCAGGGAGCAGAGGGATACGGGGGCAGGGAACAGAGGGATACAGGGGCAGGGAACAGAGGGATACGGGGGCAGGGAACAGAGGGATACGGGGGCAGGGAACAGAGGGATACGGGGGCAGGGAACAGAGGGATACAGGGGCAGGGAGCAGAGGGATACGGGGGCAGGGAACAGAGGGAAAAGGGGGCAGGGAACAGAGGGATACGGGGGCAGGGAACAGAGGGATACGGGGGCAGGGAACAGAGGGATACGGGGGCAGGGAACAGAGGGTACGAGGGCAGGGAACAGAGGGATACGGGGGCAGGGAACAGGGATACGGGGGCAGGGAACAGAGGGATACGGGGGCAGGGAACAGAGGGATACGGGGGCAGGGAACAGGGATACGGGGGCAGGGAACAGAGGGATACGGGGGCAGGGTGGGTAGTGGTAATTAGGGTAGGAGGAGCCTCATGTGGAGTATAAACACTGGCATAGACCAATTGGGCCGAATGGCCTGTTACCACGCTGTAGACTCTGTATGTAATTCTGTAATTGGGTAAATTAAGAGTTGGTGGGATTGAGAGGAATGTTAGTCAGGACACTGGGAGAACTCCCAGCTTTTTTGTGCAGAGTAAAGGATGGTTTAAGTCCATTTGAACCACACAACAAGTAGACTACACCAGCAAAGCTCCAGTGATAGGCGAGAGAAATGTCAAGGCTCTATAAGCAGAGTGGGTCAGGAAGGGACAGAGAGAGTCATAGTCATAGAGTCATAACGGCACAGAAGGAGGCCATTCGGCCCATCGAGTCCGTGCCAGCTCTCTGTAGAGCAATCCAGTCAGTCCCATTCCCCCACTCTATCCCCATAGCCCTGCAAGTTTATTTCCCTCAAGTGCCTATCCAGTCTCCTCTTGAAAACATTGAGTGTCTCTGTTTCCACCACTTCCGTCGGCAACGAGTTCCAGGTCATCACCACTCGCAGTGTAAAAAGGTTTTTCCTCACATCCCCCCCTGTATCTCTTGCCCAAAGCCTTAAATCTGTGTCCCCTAGTCCTTGTACCATCAACTAGTGGGAACAGCCTTTCCTCATCTAGCCTATCCAAACCCGTCATAATCTTGTATACCTCTATCAAATCACCCCTCAACCTCCTTTGCTCTAATGAAAACAAATCCAGCTTCTCCAACCTGTCCTTGTAGCTAAGATCCCCCATCCCCGGAACCATTCTGATAAATCTCCTCTGCACCCTCTCAAGGGCCTTCACATCCTTCCTAAAGTGTGGTGACCAGAACTGGACGCAATACTCCAGTTGTGGCCTAACCAGCGCTTTATAAAGGTTCAGCATAACTTCTCTACTTTTGTACTCAATACCTCTATTTATGAAACCCAAGATCCCATATGCTTTGCTAACCACTCTCTCAATATGTCCTACCACCTTCAGGGACCTATGCACATTAACTCCCAGGTCCCTCTGTCCCTGCACACTCTTTAAAACTGTGCCATTAAGTGTAATATTGCCCCTCCCTGTTCCTTCTGCCAAAATGCATCACCTCACACTTCTCTGTATTAAATCCCATCTGCCACTTGTCTGCCCATTCTGCTAGCCTTTCTATGTCCTGTTGCAGTCGATTGGTATCATCATCACTGTTTGCCACACCCCCAAGTTTGGTGTCATCGGCAAATTTAGAAATTCTACTCTGTATTCCAATATCCAAGTCATTTATATCTATCAAAAAAAGCAGTGGCCCCAGCACTGACCCTTGGGGAACACCACTGTCTACCATCCTCCAGTCTGAAAAACAGCCATTTACCACAACTTGCTGTTTTCTATCCTTAAGCCAATTCCTTATCCAAGCTGCCACTGACCCACCTATTCCATGGGCCTCAATTTTGTTAACCAGCCTTCTATGTGGTACTTTGTCAAACACCAGCCTAAAATCCATGTAGACAACATCCATTGCATTCCCTTCATCAGTCCTCCCTATTACTTCGTCAAAAATTTCAATTAGATTAGTCAAACACGATCTGCCTTATACAATTCCGTGTTGGCTCTCCTTAATTAGCTTAAACCTCACCAAGTGCCTGTTAATTTTTTTCCTTGATTATTGTTTCTAAAACTTTACCCACCACTGATGTTAAACTGACCGGCCTGTAGTTACTAGGATTGTCCTTACACCCTTTCTTGAACAATGGTGTCAAAGGTAATCTCTCTCTTAGGCAGTCCCTCGGAACCGAGGGTGACTTGCTTCCACATTAAAAATGAGTTCTCAGGTGACTGATGAGTCGAATGCGGGACCTACAGTCTCTGTCACAGGTGGGGCAGACGGTGGTTGAAGGGGCGGGTGGGTGGGGTGCTTAGGTTGACGTGCGCTGCTTGCGCTTGGCTTCCGCTAACTCCCAGCGAAGAGACTCAAGGGAGTTCGGCGCCTTCCCAGATGCTTCTCCACTTTGTGCGGTCTTGGGCCAGGGATTCCCAGGTGTCAGTGGGGATGTTGCACTTTTTCAAGGAGGCTTTGAGGGTGTCCTTGAAGCGTTTCCTCTGCCCACCTGGAGCTCTCTTGCCGTGTCGGAGCTCCAAGTAGAGCGCTTGTTTTGGGAGTCTCATATCGGGCATGCGCATGCCCGATATGAGACTCCCAAAACAAAGGTAATAAGGCATCAGTGACTAAGGTGACATCAGGGAAAAATAGAAAAAAGTCACAGCTAAAGGCACTATATCTGAATGCATGAACATTTACAACAAAATAGATGAATTAATAGCGCAGATAGAAATGAATAGGTTTGATCTAATAGCCATTACGGAGACGTGGTTGCAAAGTGACCAAGGTTGGGAATGAAATATTCCAGGATACTTAACCTTTAGAAGTGATAGGCAAAATGGAAAAGGAAGAGAGATAGCCCTGATAATAAACAATGGGATAAAGACAGTAGAGAGAAAGGATCTTAGCTCAGAAAATCAAGAAGTAGAATCAGTTTGGGTGGAGCTAAGAAACATCTAGGGGCAGAAAACATTGGTGGAAGTTGTTTATAAGCCCCCAAACAGTAGTTGTAATGTAGGGCAGCATATAAATCAAATTTGCAGTAAAAATGTGGAGGACGAGTTCATGGAATGTATACAAGATAGTTTTCTAGATCAGTATGTTGAGGAACCAACTAGGGAACAGGCTATTTTAGATCTAGTATTGTGCAATGAGAAAGGGTTAATTAATAACCTTGTAGCAAAGGGGCTTTTAGGGAAGAGTGACCACAATATGAATTTTATATTGAATTTGAAAGTGATTTAGCCAATTCCGAAACTAGGGACTTAAATCTAAACAAAGCAAACTACGTAGGTATGAGGGGCAAGTTGGCTAAGGTAGATTGGGAAACTACATTAAAAGGTATGACAGTAGACAAGCAATGGCTAGCATTTAAAGAATTAATACATAACATACAACAAATATACATTCCTTTAAGGCACAAAAACCCCATAGGAAAAGTGGTCCAACTGTGGCTAACAAGAGAAGTTAAAGATAGTATTAGATCAAAGGAAGCGGCTTATAATGTTGTCAAAAAGAGCAGTAAGCCTGAGGATTGGGAGGATTTTAGAATTCAGCAAAGGAGAACCAAGAAATTGTTAAGGAAAGAGAAAAAAGAATATGAGAGTAAATTAGCAAGAGACATAAAAACAGATTGTAAACGTTTCTATAGGTTTGTAAATAGGAATAGATTAGTGAAAGTAAACGTGGGCCCGTTAGAGGCAGAGACAGGAGAAATTATAATGGGCAATAAGGAAATGGCAGAGACATTAAACAAGTACTTTGTATCTGTCCTCACGGTAGAAGACACAAAAAACATTCTGGAAATAATGGGGAACCAGGGGTCTAGAGAGAATAAGAAACTTAAAGAAATCAGTATAAGTAAAGACATAGTACTGGATAAATAAATGGGACTAAGTGGCGACAAATCCCCTGAACCTGACGACCTGCATTCTAGGGTTTTAAAAGAGGTAGCTGTAGAGATAGTGAATGCACTGGTATTAATCTTCCAGAATTCCCTAGATTCTAGAACAGTCCCCAAGGATTGGAAGGTAGCAAACATAACCCCGCTATTTAAGAAAGGAGGAAGAGAAAAAACGGGGAACTATAGGCCAGTTAGCCTGACAGCAGTAGTAGGCAAAATGCTAGAATCTATTATTAGGGAAGTGGTAACAGAGCACTTAGAAAATCATAATATGATTGGGCAGAGTCAACATGGTTTTATGAAAGGGAAATCGTGTTTGACAAATTTGTTAAGAGTTTTTTGAAGATGTAACTAGTTGGATGGATAAGGGAGAATCAGTGTACAGTAAACTCTTGTTTAAATGGCACTTTATCATCCGGAATACTTTAATAACCGGCAAAATAGATATATCTCAATACAAAACAACACCTCAGTAACCGGTAATCTTGCCGAATCCATCCAGCACTCGTTTTGCCAAGTCCGAGTCTCCTGCGGTGGCCGAGTTAGTCAGTGGTGATGGTGAGTGGAAAAGCAGGACCATGGTGGGTATACCTCTCTGTTATCCAGAATTTTTCATCAACCGGCACCATCCTGGTCCCATAGGTGCCGGATAAGAAAGAGTTTACTGTATTTGGATTTTCAGAAGGCATTCGATAAGGTGCCACACAAGAGGTTATTACACAAAATTAGGACTCATGGTATTGGGGGTAATATATTAGCATGGATTGAGGATTGTTTAATGGACAGAAAACAGAGAGTAGGAATAAACAGGACTTTTTCGGCTTGGCAGGCTGTAACTAGTGGGGTACCGCAAGGATCAGTGCTTGGGCCTCAGCTATTCACAATCTGTATCAATGACTTAGATGACGGGACTGAGTGCAACATATCCAAGTTTGCTGATGCTGCAAAGTTAGGTGGGAAAGTAAGCTGTGAGGAGGACGTAAAGAGGCTGCAGAGAGATATAGACAGGTTGACTGAGTGGGCAAGAACGTGGCAAATGGAATACAATGTGGGGAAGTGTGAAGTTATCCACTTTGGGAGGAAAAACAAAAAAGCAGAATATTTTTTGAATACTGAGAGACTGGGAATTGTTTGCATTCAGAGGGACCTGGCTGTCCTTGTACTTGAGTCACAGAAAGTTAACATGCAGAAACAGCAAGCAATTAGGAAAGCAAATGGTATGTTAGCTTTTGTTACAAAGGGATTAGATTACAAGAGTAAAGAAGTCTTACTACAATTATACAAGTCATTGGTGAGGCCACACCTGGAATACTGTGTACGGTTCTGGTCTCCTTACCTAAGGAAAGACACACTTGCCTTAGAGGGAGTGCAACGAAGGTTCACTAGACTGGTTCCTGGGATGAAGGGATTGTCCAATGAGGAGAGATTAAGTAGACTAGGCCTATATTCCCTAGAGTTTAGAAGAATGAAAGGTGATCTGATTGATACAATATAAAACTCTTAAGGGGCTTGACAGGGTTAATGCTGAGAAAATGTTTCCCCTGGCTGGAGAATCTAGAACACGGGGTCACAGTCTCAGGATAAGGGGTTGGCCATTTAGGACTGAGAACATAAGAAATAGGAGCAGGAGTAGGCCATACGGCCCCTCGAGCCTGCTCCGCCATACGGCCCCTCGAGCCTGCTCCGCCACACGGCCCCTCGAGCCTGCTCCGCCATTCAATACGATAATGGCTGATCATCGACCTTAACTCCACTTTCCCGCCTGATTTCCATATCCCTTGATTCCCCTGGAGTCCAAAAATCTATCGATCTCAGCCTTGAATATACTCAAAAACTCAGCATTCACAACCCTCCGGGGCAGAGAATTCCAAAGATTCACAACCCTCTGAGTGAAGAAATTCCTCCTCATCTCAGTCTTAAATGGCTGACCCCTTATCCTATGGGGTATTATGCCCCCTAGTTTTAGACAATCCAGCCAGGGGAAACAACCTCTCAGCATCTACCCTGTCAATCCCCTTCAGAATTTTGTATGTTTCAATGAGATCATCTCTCATTCTTCTAAACTCCAGAGAGTATAGGCCCATTCTACACAATCTCTCATCATAGGACAGCCCTCTCATCCCAGGAATCAATCTAGTGAACCTTCGTTGCACCGCCTCCAAGGCAAGTATATCCTTCCTTAGATAAGGAGACCAAAACTGTGCCCAGTACTCCAGGTGTGGTCTCACCAAGGCCCTGTACAATTGTAGCAAGACTTCCTTACTCTTATACTCCAACCGCCTTGCAATAAAGGCCAGCATGCCATTTGCCTTCCTTATTGCTTGCTGTACCTGCATGCTAGCTTTCTGTGTTTCTTGCACGAGGACACCCAAATCTCTCTGAACACCAACATTTGAAAGTTTCTCACCGTTTAAAAAATATTCTGTTTTTCTATTCTTCCTACCAAAGTGAATAACCTCACATTTCCCTACATTATACTCCATCTGCCACCTTACTGCTCACTCACTTAGTCTATCTTTTTTTTTAATTCGCTTATGGGATGTGGGCGTCGCTGGCAAGGCCAGCATTTATTGCCCATCCCTATCTATATCCCTTTGCAGACTCTTTGTGTTCTCCTAACAGCTTACTGTCCCACCTAGCTTTGTATCATCAGCAAACTTGGATACATTATGCTCAATCCCTTCATCTAGGTCATTAATATAGATTGTAAATAGCTGAGGCCCCAACACTGATCCTTGCGGCACCCCTCTGGTTACAGCCTGCCAACCTGAAAAAGATCCATTTATCCCTACTGTTTTCTGTCCGTTAACCAATCCTCTATCCATGCTACTATATTACCCCCAACCCCATGAGCCCTAATCTTGCGTAATAACCTTTTATGTGGCACCTTATCGAATGCCTTTTGGAAATCCAAATATACTACATCCACTGGTTCTCCTTTATCTACCCTGCTAGTTACATCCTCAAAAAACTCTAATAAATTTGTCAAACACGATTTCCCTTTCATAAAACCATGTTGACTCTGCCTAATCATGTTATGATTTTCTAAGTGACTTGATACCACTTCCTTAACAATGGATTCCAGCATTTTTCTGACAACTGATGTCAGGTTGACTGTTTTTTCTCTCCCTCCTTTCTTGAATAGCAGTGTTACATTTGCGACCTTCCAATCCACTGGGACCATTCCAGAATCTAGGGAATTTTGGAAGATCAAAACCAATACATCCGCTATCTCTTCAGCCACCTCTTTTAGAACCTAGGATGTAGGCCGTCAGGTCCAGGGGATTTGTTGGCTTTTAGTCCCATTAGTTTCTCTAGTACTTTTTCTCTACTTATATTAATTATGTTAAGTTCTTCACCCTCATTAGACTCTTGATTCCCCACCATTTTTGGTATGCTTTTTGTGTCTTCTACTGTGAAGACAGATACAAAATATTTGTTTAACGTTTCTGCCATTTCCTTATTCCCCATAATAATTTCTCCTGTCTCAGCCTCTAAGGGATCAACGTTTACTTTTGCTACTCTTTTCCTTTTTACATACTTGTAGAAACTCTTACAATCTGCTTTTATATTTCTTGCTAGTTTTCTCTCATTCTATTTTTTCCCTTTTTAATCAATTTTTTGGTCAACCTTTGCTGGTTCCTGAAACTCTCCCAATCCTCAGGCTTACTATTATTCTTTGCAACATTATAAGCTTCTTCTTTCAATCTAATGCTATCCTTAACTTCTTTAGTTAGCCACGGTTGGATCACTTTTCCCATGGAGTTTGAGATGAGGAGGAATTTCTTCACTCAAAGGGTTGTGAATCTTTAGAATTCTCTACCCCAGAGAGTTGTGGATGCTCAGTCGTTGAGTATATTCAAGACAGGTCAATAAATTTTTGGGAATGAAGGGAATTAAGGGATATGGGGATCGTGCGAGAAGGTGGAGTTGAAGTAGAAGATTAGCCATGATCTTGTTGAATGGTGGAGCTGGCTCGAAGGGCCAAATGGCCGACTCCTGCTCATATTTCTTATGTTCATGCAATATTGCTCACCACCAGCTCAATTGAAGGGCAGCACCTCAGACAGTGCAGCACTCACTCAGTACAGCACTGAAGTGTCAACCTAGGTTATATGCTCAAGTCCTGGAGTGGGGCTTGAACCCACATCTGAGCTGAGAGTGCTACTAACTGAGCAAAGCTAACACCGAGAATCTGCAAAGTACAGGCAATGTTTACACAATGTACACGTCAGAAAACACTACTGAGTAAGCACAGATCAGCTGGACTGACCTGGGTTTTATCGCTACACTTTGAAAGGGTTGTTGCATGGCGATCTGTCTGTCCCATTTAGGTGGTGATTCAACAACTGGAAACTACCTACATTACACTTGCCAGTCAATATTCGATTGTTAATATTTGGTTAATACTGAATTTTGTGCAGTGTCCACACTGAATTACCGTCTCTGTCTGGGAGTGAGGGGCTAGTTTGTGCAGTGTCCACACTGAATTACCGTCTCTGTCTGGGAGTGAGGGGCTAGTTCGTGCAGTGTCCACACTGAATTACCGTCTCTGTCTGGGAGTGAGGGGCTAGTTTGTGCAGTGTCCACACTGAATTACCGTCTCTGTCTGGGAGTGAGGGGCTAGTTCGTGCAGTGTCCACACTGAATTACCGTCTCTGTCTGGGAGTGAGGGGCTGGTTCGTGCAGTGTCCACACGGAATTACCGTCACCGCCCTGCCACCAAGGAAGGCAGCCAAACAGAGCAAAGAAAAAAAATCAGAGGGAAAGTGATGCCGGCTGCTCTTGGTCAGCTCCTGGTTGACATTCCCAGACTGGTTGTGGCAGAGGCCGGCATCGGATTAGCAGCCCACACTCTCGAGCAGGGATAGTGAGTCACAACCCACACAGTAAACATTTTCACCCTCAATGAAGTCCAGTTAAAGGCTGACTTTTATTTCTCCATTAGCAATGGTCGAATCATCGCAAGACGCTCACACTCGCTTCAAGGACCTGGTGCAGCACAATAGGTTGATGGAACTGAGCCAGGCCCAGGCCAAGGATATTGTTATCCTGAGAAAGGAGGTGGAGAGACAACGCATGAGAACCTTTCCAGTCCTGGCTGAAACAGAGCAATACGCATACAATTAAAAGCATTGGTTTTCCTCTTGATGTCTTTGGAATAAAATGCACTCCAGAAAGTAAAAGCGTTTTGTTTTCTGTCAGAGACTTGATATGAATCGAGACAATTCAGAATCACATTTGGCTGTTGGTTTTATTTAAAACTTGTATTCATTAAAAATGTTTGTTTTGCTGGGATTGTACAGCTGTCTCTCCGAGTCTTGCCCTGGGAGAAGGGTGTATCGCCTGAAGCACTCTTCCTGTTTACTCCACCCCCAGTACAAACATTTCTATATAACACATGCGGTTGCTTTTGTATTAGTGTGACGAAAGACCTGCAATGTTAACTCTGTTTCTCTCTCCACAGATGCTGCCTGACCTGCTGAGTATTTCCAGCATTTTCTGTTTATATTTCAGATTTCCACCATCCACAGTATTTTGCTATTCTATATAATCCTTGTTACGAGCACACTGCCCATCTGACACTACACAGGCCAGTTTTAAATCACCATGACAGCACATTTAATCATGTTGTTATGAAGGATTCCAAATTGAACTGCAGTCTGGATGAATAGAAACATAGAAAAATAGCAGGAGTAGGCCATTCGGCCCTTCGAGCCTGCTCCGCCATTCAATATGATCAAGGCTGATCCTCTATCTCAATACCATATTCCCGCTCTCTCCCCATACCCCTTGATGCCTTTTGCGTCTAGAAATCTATCTATCTCCTTCTTAAATATATTCAGTGACTTGGCCTCCACAGCCTTCTGTGGTCGAGAATTCCACAGGTTCACCACCCTCTGAATGAAGAAATTTCTCCTCATCTCAGTCCTAAATGTCCTACCCCGTATCCTGAGACTGTGACCCCTCATTCTAGAGCCCCCAGCCAGGGGAAACATCCTCCCTGCATTCAGTCTGATAACCCTGTCAGAATTTTATAAGTTTCAATGAGATCCCTTCTCATTCTTCTAAACTCTAGTGAATACAGCCCTAGTCGACCCAATCTCTCCTCATACAACAGTCCTGCCATCCCAGGAATCAGTCTGGTGAACCTTCGCTGCACTCCCTCTATGGCAAGTATATCCTTTCTTAGGTTAGGAGACCAAAACTGCACACAGTACTCCAGGTGTGGTCTCTTGGGACTATGATATAGCTATTACAGAGACGTGGCTGAAAGAGGGGCAGGTATGCAGCTCAACATTCCTGGTTACAGGATTTTCAGACGGGATAGAGAGGGAGGTAAAACGGGAGAGGGGGGTCACGGTATTGATTAAAGAAACTATTACAGCTGTGAGGAGGGATGATATGTTGGAGGGATCCTCAAACGAGGCCATATGGGTCGAATTGAAAAACAAAAAAGGGGCGATCACACTGCTGGGAGTGTACTATAGACCCCCAAACAGTGAGAGGGAGATAGAAGAACAAATATGTAGACAAATTTCTGAGAAGTGCAAAAACTATAGGGCAGTAATAGTAGGGGATTTCAACTACCCTAATATTAACTGGGATAAAATTAGTGTGAAGGGTATAGAAGGTGCGGAATTCCTAAAATGCATCCAGGAGAACATTTTTAGCCAGTATGTAACAAGCCCAACAAGGGAGGGGGCGGTTCTGGACTTAGTTTTAGCGAATTAAGTTGGGCAGGTAGAAGGCGTATCAGTGGGGGAGCATTTCGGTGCTAGTGACCATAATTCTGTTAGATTTAAGGTAGTTATGGAAAAGGACAAGGATAGACCAGGAATAAAAAATTCTAAATTGGGGAAAAGCAAATTTTGCAAGGCTCAGAGGGGATTTAGTCATAGTGGACTGGAAACAGCTACTTGAAGGTAAATCAGTGTCAGAGCAGTGGGAGGCATTCAAGGAGGAGATCCGGAGGGTTCAGACCAAACATGTGCCCTTAAAGAAAAAAGGTGGGACTAACAAATCTAGAGCCCCCTGGATGTCTAGAGACATGCAGGGTAGGATAAAGAAAAAAAGGGAGGCATATGACAGATACCGAGGACTAAATACTCCAGAATCTTTAGAGCAGTTCAGAAAGTGCAGGGGTGCAATTAAAAAGGATATTAGGCAAGCAAAGAGAGAGCATGAAAAATTCTTGGCAAGTAAAATCAAGGAAAACCCAAAGGTGTTTAATAAATATATTAAGAGTAAGAGGATAACTAAAGAAAGGGAAGGGCCTATTAGAGATCATGAGGGTAATGTGTGTGTGGAGGCGGGAGACGTCGGTAGGGTTCTTAATGAATACTTTGCGTCTGTTTTCACAAAGGAGAGGGGCGAAGCAGACATTGCTATCGGGGAGAAGGAGTGTGAAATTTTAGATGAAATAAACATAGTGAGAGAGGAAGTATTAAGGGGTTTAGCAGCTTTAAAAGTGGATGAATCCCCAGGCTGTTAAGCAAAGCAAAAGAGGAAATAGCAGAGGCCCTGACCATCATTTTTCAATCCTCTCTGGCTTCAGGTGTGGTGCCGGAGGACTGGAGGACTGCTAATGTGGTACCCTTGTTTAAAAAGGGAGAAAAGGATAGACCGAGTAATTACAGGCCAGTCAGCCTAACCTCGGTGGTGGGAAATTATTGGAAAGAATTCTGAAGGACAGGATAAATCTTCATTTAGAAAGACACGGATTAATCAAGGATAGTCAGCACGGATTTGTTAAGGGAAGGTCGTGTCTGACAAACTTGATTGAATTTTTTGAGGAGGTAACAAGGAGGGTAGATGAGGGTAGTGCGTTTAATGTAGTGTATCTGAACTTTAGCAAGTCTTTTGATAAGGTTCCACATGGCAGACTGGTCACGAAGTTAAAAGCCCATGGGATCCAGGGCAAAGTATCAAATTGGATTCAAAACTGGCTCGGAGACAGGAAGCAGAGGGTAATGGTTGATGGGTGTTTTTGTGACTGGAAGGCTGTTTCCAGTGGGGTTCTGCAGGGCTCAGTACTAGGTCTCTTGCTTTTTGTGGTATATATCAACGATCTTGACTTGAATATAGGGGGTATGATTAAGAAGTTTGCAGATGATACTAAAATCGGCTGTGTGGTTGATACTGAAGAAGGAAGCTGTAGACTGCAGGAAGATATCAATAAATTGGTTAGGTGGGCAGAACAGTGGCAAATGGAATTAAATCCGGAGAAGTGTGAGGTAATGCATTTGGGGAGGGCTAACAAGGAAAGGGAATACACTATAAGTGGTAGGACACTGAGTAGTGTAGAGGAACAAAGGGACCTTGGAGTGCATGTCCACAGATCCCTGAAGGTAGCAGGCCAAGTAGATAAGGTGGTTAAGAAGGCATACGGAATGCTTGCCTTTATTAGCCGTGGCATAGAATACAATTTACTTCACCTGAGGAAGGAGCAAATCGATAGCTCCGAAAGCTTGTGATTTCAAATAAAACTGTTGGACTATAACCTGGTGTTGTGCGACCTCTCAATTTTGTCCACCCCAGTCCAACACCGGCATCTCCGCATCATAGAATACAAGAGCAGGGGGGGTT
Source organism: Squalus acanthias (assembly GCA_030390025.1). Classification (NCBI taxonomy): domain Eukaryota; kingdom Metazoa; phylum Chordata; class Chondrichthyes; order Squaliformes; family Squalidae; genus Squalus; species Squalus acanthias. The sequence goes on from JASTWF010000043.1 coordinate 1,148,052, forward strand.
ATGCTTCAACTGTATAAAACACTAGTTAGGCCTCAGCTAGAGTACTGCGTGCAGTTCTGGTCACCACATTACAGGAAAGATGTGATTGCACTAGAGAGGGTACAGAGGAGATTTACAAGGATGTTGCCAGGAGTAGAGAATCTTAGCTATGAGGAAAGACTGGATAGGCTGGGTCTGTTTTCCTTGGAACAGAGGAGGCTGAGGGGAGAACTTATTAAGGTGTATAAAATTATGAGGGGCATAAAGTGGATAGAAAGGACCTATTTCCCTTAGCAGAGGGGTCAAAAACCAGGGGGCACAGATTTAAAGTAATTGGGGGAAGGGTTAGAGGGGAAATTTCTTCACCCAGTGGGTTGTGGGGGTCTGGAACTCACTGCCTGAAAGGGTGGTAGAGGCAGGATCCCTAACCACATTTAAAAAGTACTTGGCTGTGCACTTGGGGTGCTCTAACCTGCAGGGCTACGGACCAAGCGCTGGGAAGTGGGATTAGGATGGATAGCTTTGTTGGCCGGCGCGGACACAATGGGCCGAAATGGCCTCCTTCCGTGCTGTAACTTTCTATGATTCACCAAGGCCCTGTATAACTGTAGTAAGACATCCTTGCTCCTGTACTCAAATCCTCTTGCAATGAAGGCCAACATACCATTTGCCTTCCTAACTGCTTGCTGTACCTGCATGTTTGCTTTCAGTGACTGGTGTACAAGGACACCCAGGTCCCTTTGTACATCAACATTTCCCAATCTATCACCATTTAAATAATACTCTGCCTTTCTGTTTTTTCTACCAAAGTGATTCACTTCACATTTATCCACATTATACTGCATCTGCCATGTATTTGCCCACTCACTCAACTTGGCTAAATCGCCTTGAAGCCTCTTTGCATCCTCCTCACAACTCACAATCCCACCTAGTTTCATGTCGTCGGCAAACTTGGAAATATTACATTTGGTTCCCTCATCCAAATCATTGATATATATTGTGAAAAGCTGGGGCCCAAGCACTGATCCCTGAGGTACCCCACTAGTCACCGTCTGCCACCCCAAAAAAGACCCATTTATTCCTACTCTGTTTCCTGTCTGTTAACCAATTTTCAATCCATGCCAGTATATTACCCCTAATCCCATGTGCTTTAATTTTGCACACTAACCTCTTATGTGGGACTTTATCAAAGGCCTTCTGAAAATCCAAATACACCACATCCACTTGTTCTCCCTTATCTATTCTACCAGTTACATCCTCAAAAAACTCCAGTAGGTTTATTTCCCTTTCATAAATCCATGTTGACTTTGTCTAATCCCATTGATATTTTCTAAGTGTCCTGTTCTCACATCCTTTATAATAGACTCTAGCATTTTCCCTACTACTGATGTTAGGCTAACCGGTCTGTAGTCCCCTGGTTTCTCTCTCCCTTTTTTAAATAGTGGGGTTACATTTGCCACCCTCCAATCTGCAGTAACTGTTCCATAATCTATAGAATTTTGGAAGATGATAACCAATGCATCCACTATTTCCATGGCTACCTCTTTTAGTACTCTGGGATGCAGATTATCAGGCCCTGGGGATTTATCGGCTTTCAGTCCCATTAATTTCTCCAGCACTATTTTTTTTCTAATACTAATTTCCTTTAGTTCCTCCTTCTCACTAGACCCTTGGGGGGAGAAATTCAGTATCGCCCCATTTGGGGCGCAATTATCGGCCTGGCGCTAATTATCGCCACTGACTGCAAACTTGACTTTTATCGCCCCTGGAGGTGATTGGAGCGCTAAATCAGGCACTTCACACCTGTCTTAAGGCGCAAAGGCCGAGGAGCGAGGCGCTACCTCAGAGCGCTGGCGAAGCTCATGTGATGTCGGTCAGCAATGGAACACACACACAATGGCGCGGGCCAGTTCTTAAAGGGGATGGTTGATCTTGCTTTCCATCCACATCCTGCTCATTGTAGCCTTGAATCTCGGCCTGGAGAGACCTGAACATCAAATCTGCTGGAAAGAACAATGGAGAGTACCAGGGAAAGAGATCAGAGTGCAGCCCCCACAGTCTCTTCTAAATCGAAACAAGGAAGGGCAAATCAAAATGAACCTGCTCAGTACCCAAAACTCCTTCTCACAGCGTTGAATCTCTCCAGAAGTCTCTCTCTCTCTCAGAATGCATGGTTCAAAATTGTCACCAACAATAAAAGGCAAGAAGCGGTCGCCTTTAAATAGCGCTCCCCCAGTCCCTTCCTGACTGCAAAACGCTCCCCTCAACCTGTCGTTGCTAGCGGCAGGTGGTAAGGCAGGGGGCGCCACTCAATATCCGCTCCAGGGCAATACGCACTCGACTGATGTCACGATCTGCCGGCGCAGGAGATCGTGGCGGTAGTGTTTAGCGCCGCTGCAAAATGTCTAGTTAATTTCGCGAGCGGCGCAAACGTCGCCGCACCCGGGCGCTAGATGCTTTGCACCCCATTAGTGCCCTCTTAAGGCGCTAACTGGAGGCGCAACCAACTGAATTTTTTCCCCTTGGTTCCTTAGCATTTCTGGGAAGTTGTGTGTCCTCTTCCGTGAAGACAGATCCAAAGTATTTGTTTAATTGCTCTGCCATTTCCTTGTTCCCCATTATAAATTCTCCTGTTTCTGACTGTAAGGGACCGACATTTGTCTTCACTAATCTTTTTCTTTTTACATACACGTAGAAGCTTTTACAATCCACTTTTATGTTCCTTGCAAGTTTACTCTCATACTCTATTTTTCCCCTCTTAATCAATTTCTTGGTCCTTTTTTGGTGAACTCTAAACTGCTCCCAATCCTCAGGCTTGCTACTTTTTCTGGCAACTTTATATGACTCCTCTTTGAATCTAATACTATCCTTAATTTCTTTTGTTAGCCATGGTTGGGCCGCTTTTCCTTTTGTGTTTTTGCGCCAGAAAGGAATGTATAACTGTTGCAATTCATGCATTCTGTGTAAAAGGGCCGAGCAGTTGATGTCTCTGCACAGCTTTAGATTCTCTAACTCTGCTGAGGTTGTATTCTCTCCCCTGCAGCACGTGCTAAGAAATAGGATCAGGAGTCGGCCTTTCGAGCCTGCTCCGCCATTCAATGCGATCATGGCTGATCTTCTGCCTCAACTCCATTCACTGGCCCTATCGCCATATCCCTTGATGCCCTTTACTAGTCAGAAATCTATCGACTTCTGTTTTGAATATACCCAATGACTGAGCCTCCACAGCCCTCTGGCGTAGAGAATTCCAAAGATTCACCACCGTGTGTGTGAAGAAATTTCTTCTCATCTCAGTCCTGAATGGCCTACCCTTTATCCTGAGGCTGTGGCCCTGGTTCTAGACTCCCCAGCCAAGGGAAACATTCTCCCAGCATCCACCCTATCAAGCCCTGTAATAATTTTGTATGCTTCAATAGGATCCCCTCTCATTCTTCTGAATTCAAGAGAATACAGGCCTAGTTTACTCAATCTCTTCTCATACGACAGTCCCGCCATCCCAGGAATCAATCTCGTGAACCGTCGTTGCACTCCCTCGATGGCAAGTATATCCTTCCTTAGGTAAGGAGACCAAAATTGTACACAGTGCTCCAGGTGTGGTCTCACCAGGGGCCTTTATAATTGGAGTAAGACTTCTTTACTCCTGTACTCAAATCCTCTTGTAATGAAGGCCAGCATACTATTTGCCTTCCTAATGGCTTGCTGCACCTGCACATTCACTTTCAGTGACTCATGTACAAGGACACCCAGTTCCCTTTCAGCATCTGCATTCCCCAATCTTTCACCATTTAGGAAATACTCTGCCGTTGTTTTTTCTACCAAAGTGGATAGCTTCACATTTATCCACATTATAATCCATCTGCCATGTTCTCGCCCACTCACTGAGCCTGTCGACATCCCCTTGAAGCCTCTTCACATCCTCTTCGCAACTGACACTGCCACCTAGCTTTGTGCTGTTGGATGGGTCTGTAAGTGGTAACCCTTTATTGGGTTTGGCAGCAGCCTGCTACTTGCGGTGCTCGCTGCACATTCCAGGGGCTGCACGTAACTTGAATCCCAGGGTTGGGAGTTACACGAAGCCAGCTGGACTGCTCGTGCCTCGCTGCGCTGTACGCGAGTAATCTTCTCCAGCTTCGTGTCCCAGTCCACCCCACCGGCTCAGAATCACTGCTGCTCTCCCACACCCTTCACTCCACCACCAGACACTGATCTCTCGGTCACTGCACTCCTGTCTATTGCCTTGCTACCTATCTCCCGCCAACAAAAGCCTCCTAAAAATCTATTAGTTTGCCTCAATTCCTCCTTTGCTGCTCAATGCCCACCTCCCCCTCTTGTAAAGTGCTCACGCGTTATTGGCTGAGAAACACTACATGCTGTTAATTGTTCGAGCAAGCCTTGAATGCCCTGCTCCCCGAACAACAAAGTCAGTCCAGGGAGCAGGGCGAGAAAAAGGAACAAGCAAGGTGCCACCTTCTCCTCTACCCACTGGCCAATTAAAGTAGCATCAGTGATGGCTGGAGAGAGGTCCATGGGCCCACAGTGCTGCACCCTTCCCCAATAGAGAACACACAGCAACAACACGCAGCTTCAGAAAAAAACTAAGACACACTGTATAACCCAGTGGAGTGAAGTCTTTATAATAAAACAACGTCCTGTGGTAGTGCAGGAAGCTACTGGCTGCAAGTAAAGAAACAGCTTGTGTCACAGTGCTGTGTGTTGTAATGAACGAGGCTGCTGATTCTCAGGACAGGAGTGATCTCATGCATCGGTGAAGTCCTCCTCAAGCCTGTTGTAATGCAGGAGTCGATCTTCCACTGCCAGACTGTCTATGAGCTGGGTCAGGGTCAGTTTGCAGTCAGTGGAAAGGGCCACTTGCAGTTCGTACAGCAAGGTCTGGCTGCTCTTCCTCCATTTCTTTATCAGAGACCCCAGTTCTGCCAAGTTATTCTGAAAGAAACACCAAATGGGCATTATTGGTCAGTTATTGGGAATACATGGTCACCGGTCAGTATCAATCGGGTACATGCTACGGCCCGAGATGTAACGGATAAGCGTTTAAAACATGTCCAAAGCACACAGCAGACTTCAACAACTCTAGATACGTGTAGAATAGATTTGAGGAACGGAGGAACAAGAGTAATTTCTCGGCCGTGTTTCTTCCTTCAGTTGGGAGTGTGCGATCAGGCACAGCACAGATACCATTTTCCTCGACATCCTCCAGTCTTACGGCTGGATCACAGTGAGGCCTGACGGTACTGCACCAGGATTCAGATAATCCCCACCGTGTGTGTAGGTGCTAAATTTCACCCTCAATAGCATCCATTTTAAGTGTGTCTGCTCATTCGGACTTTACAAGACCTAAATCGGTCTTGATCCAGTACTGTGGCTGACCCTAACCCTCACTGTGCAGCACCATAAACACTTGTTTAAGGAGGTCTTACTCAACTGCCATTGTCCCCAGAAATCCTCAAACCCAGTGTTGGGCACCTCATCCAAGCAAAGGGATTTAAGTAGCTTACAGCACATGGGAAACAACAGCTCAAGATCAAATTCATCTCTCGACAGCTCACACCAAAGGTTATCCACCATTTCATCCCCAGTTAAACACGTTCCAACACATCAGCAGTTCAGACATACATCACCCTCGGTATTTGATGATTGTGTCAGCCACAAGTGAAGGGCAGTAACAGCAGCAGGAGTAACCTGGGTCTGACAAAAATAACGTACATTTAATGCAGCACCATTAATGTAGAAAATCGTCCCCAGGAGCTTCACAAAGGCACAAGGGGAAAATGGACAGAGGCAGAGACTGGTATTGGTGACCAAAGGCTGGGTCACAAGGTGGGTTTTACAGTAAAAGTGAGGATAAGCTAGGGTGACCATATTTTCTAAAGCAAATATGGGGACACACAGGTTCGGAGCACAGCAAAGCAGCCAGGATGGACAATGGAGGTTGTGCAGCGTAGCTAAGTAAAAATCTTTTGCAGCCTGTATTTTAACAGTTGCACATCTACACCACAAATGCAAAACAAATGTGCAGAAAATTACCGCGGATGTGATGTCACACTATTAAAGCGCATTCAGACACCTGATCTCCTCCCCCAGTGACTGAGGTCACACCTGACCCCTCCCCCAGTGACTGAGGTCACACCTGACCCCTCCCCCACCCCCCAACAATGTCTAGGATTAGCCTGCAGCCCCCCCTTCCCCCGGGGACTGTGACCAGGCTCTCCCCCGCGGCCTCTCCCTCACCCGCTCCGGTTGCCGTGTTCCCAGCACTTCTGGTGCCGACAATCCAGCAGCGCGAGCCCGGCCGGAAACTCAGACACAACCGGCACATGCGCAGAGAGGTCGCCCAGACACGCATGCACAGTGAGTCACTCTGGCCATTGTACAAGTTGTTGTTTAATTTATCCTTAGAGCCGCAAACTGACTGCCGGGGGGGGTACACTCGATACCCGGGGGGTACACTCGGCGCCCTGGGGTACACTCGGCGTAATCTCGACACCCGGGGGGTACGGGATACACCAAGGGGAGGGTTTTCTCTCACACCAGCCACCCTGTATAACAGTGGCAATCACTGCCGAGTGTAAGCTCCTGTGCTGTGGACCCACGACCACTATAACCGAACTGGGACTGGCAAACTCATGTCACAGAGGACCCTATATCAATCTAAGAGATGAGACTGTCATACACTGCAGTGTCTCAAACTGTGCATCGAGCCTGTTCACACAGGGCATGGGGAGGGGGGCCGCACCTCCGACCCGCTGGTGCCTGCGACCCCTTTGAATCCGACACGAGGAGAGCAGGGCAGTCAAGAGCCAGGTTGTGAAGGAGACAGCTCAGTGGGCTCTGAATCTGGTGTACATTCCTGCAAAGCAGGTTATAGTACGAGAGTCAAAGGAAATGGCAGCACTGGAGGGGCCAGAAGGAACGGCAGAAAAACGCAAATAAGGCAAAAGCCTGACCTGCTGAGTATTAACAGCATTTTCTGTTTCTATAACACAAATAAGAGTTTGGTAAGTGGCAACCCAGAACAGGAAAACCAAACCAGGGAGAGAGGGAGGAAAGAAATACAGAATCTGGCATAACACATGTCACCATCTCTGCTCCAACATACCATAAAATCCACCAAATAGTGTGAGAAATAACAGTGTCTGGATAGCAGAGGGTGCTCACGTAGTCTCTCGGGAAATGAATCTAGTGGGAGCGTGAGTGCTGAGGTCAACAGTTTAGTGGAGCCCAGGCCAAACATTGTATTAATGGAATTGTTGGGGTTTTATCAGGCGCTGTGGTAACGATATTAAGCAGCGTTGCCACCGACCTTTGCCCTGTACATCTGAACCATTTTCAACCTGCGAAGAAGCTCCTCTTTCTTTCTCACTTCTCTCAGCAGTCGTTCCTTCTCCTCAAGTAGCTGCTGCTGTTCAGAACTCACGGTCAAAGGATAATGCCTCAGGGACTTTGCGGGAGTCCGGATGTTCCATACGGCTGCACGGGAGGGTCCCGGACTCTCCCCCTCCCCCACTGCGCCTGTCTCAGGCCGCTCATCCGCCGTCTTATTGCAACGGCTGTCCGTCCGTGTGCTCACATCATCCTGAGCAGAACAAGCTTCACCACGGAGCTGGCTGTTACTAACGTCAGTGCCAGGCTCCGAACTTTCACCGCCTTCGCCCTGACTGTCGATCTTCAGCCGCTTTGGCACTATGAACGGAGAGTTAAAGGAGCGGCGCGCTTTCTTCAGCCGCTCCCGGAGACTGGCACTCATCGGCTGTGAGAGAGAGGCAACAAAATTAACAATAGCTGGCAGCTTGGTTTGTGATCAGTTTGATGCTGTACCTGTTGAACACACCTGAGAGAATGTCTTCAGACTGCAGTGCCCCACTGCTAAGTGTCAGCTGTGGCTCAGTGGGTAGCACTCTCGCTCCAGAGACTTGAGCACAAAATCTAGGCTGGCACTCCCAGTGGAGTACTGAGGGAGTGCTGCACTGTCAGAGGGGCAGTACTGAGGGAGCGCTGCACTGTCGGAGGGGCAGTACTGAGGGAGCGCGGCACTGTCAGAGGGGCAGTACTGAGGGAGCGCCGCACTGTCGGAGGGGCAGTACTGAGGGAGCGCTGCACTGTGGGAGGGGCAGTACTGAGGGAGCGCGGCACTGTCAGAGGGGCAGTACTGAGGGAGCGCTGCACTGTCGGAGGGGCAGTACTGAGGGAGCGCGGCACTGTCGGAGGGTCAGTACTGAGGGAGCGCTGCACTGTCAGAGGGGCAGTACTGAGGGAGCGCGGCACTGTCGGAGGGTCAGTACTGAGGGAGTGCTGCACTGTCAGAGGGGCAGTACTGAGGGAGTGCTGCACTGTCGGAGGGGCAGTACTGAGGGAGCGCTGCACTGTCGGAGGGGCAGTACTGAGGGAGTGCTGCACTGTCGGAGGGGCAGTACTGAGGGAGTGCTGCACTGTCGGAGGGTCAGTACTGAGGGAGTGCTGCACTGTCGGAGGGGCAGTACTGAGGGAGCGCTGCACTGTCGGAGGGGCAGTACTGAGGGAGCGCGGCACTGTCGGAGGGGCAGTACTGAGGGAGTGCTGCACTGTCGGAGGGGCAGTACTGAGGGAGCGCTGCACTGTCGGAGGGTCAGTACTGAGGGAGCGCTGCACTGTCGGAGGGGCAGTACTGAGGGAGCGCTGCACTGTCAGAGGGTCAGTACTGAGGGAGCGCTGCACTGTCGGAGGGTCAGTACTGATGGAGCGCTGCACTGTCAGAGGGTCAGTACTGAGGGAGCGCTGCACTGTCGGAGGGGCGGTACTGAGGGAGCGCTGCACTGTCGGAGGGGCAGTACTGATGGAGCGCGGCACCGTCGGAGGGGCAGTACTGATGGAGCGCTGCACTGTCGGAGGGGCAGTACTGAGGGAGTGCTGCACTGTCAGAGGGGCAGTACTGAGGGAGCGCGGCACTGTCGGAGGGTCAGTACTGAGGGAGCGCTGCACTGTCGGAGGGTCAGTACTGATGGAGTGCTGCACTGTCGGAGGGGCAGTACTGAGGGAGCGCCGCACTCCCAGTGGAGTACTGAGGGAGTGCTGCACTGTCAGAGGGGCAGTACTGAGGGAGCGCTGCACTGTCAGAGGGGCAGTACTGATGGAGCGCTGCACTGTCAGAGGGGCAGTACTGATGGAGCGCTGCACTGTCAGAGGGTCAGTACTGAGGGAGCGCTGCACTGTCGGAGGGGCAGTACTGAGGGAGCACTGCACTGTCGGAGGGTCAGTACTGAGGGAGCGCTGCACTGTCGGAGGGTCAGTACTGAGGGAGCGCTGCACTGTCGGAGGGTCAGTACTGAGGGAGCGCTGCACTGTCGGAGGGTCAGTACTGAGGGAGCGCTGCACTGTCGGAGGGTCAGTACTGAGGGAGCGCTGCACTGTCAGAGGGTCAGTACTGAGGGAGCGCTGCACTGTCGGAAGGTCAGTACTGAGGGAGCGCTGCACTGTCAGAGGGTCAGTACTGAGGGAGCGCCGCACTGTCAGAGGGTCAGTACTGAGGGAGCGCTGCACTGTCGGAGGGGCGGTACTGAGGGAGTGCTGCACTGTCGGAGTGGCAGTACTGAGGGAGTGCTGCACTGTCGGAGGGGCAGTACTGAGGGAGCGCTGCACTGTCGGAGGGGCAGTACTGAAGGAGGTGCTGTCTTTCAGATGAGACATTAAACCGAGGCCCCATCTGCCCTCTCAGGTGGATGTAAAGGTCCTATGGCACTATTCGAAGAGTTCTCCCCGGTGTTCTGGCCAATATTTATCCCACAACCAACATCACTAAAACAGATTATCTGGTCATTATCTCAGTGGTGTATATGAGCTCTTGTGCTGCGTTTCCTACATTACAACAGTGACTACACTTCAAAAGTACTTCATTGGCTGTAAAGCGCTTTGGGACATCTTGAGGTTGTGAAAGGCACTGTAGAACTGTAAATTCTTTCCTTAAATTTCTGCATCATATCATATATAAGTTCATGCCTAAAATTTATAATGGGGAACAAAGAAATGGCATACCAATTAAATACATACTTTGGTTCTGTCTTCACAAAGGAGGACACAAATAACCTCCCAGAGATGTCGGGGAACATAGGGTCTAATGAGAGGGAGGAACTGAAAGAAATCAGTATTTGTAGGGAAATGGTGTTAGCGAAATTGACGAGATTGAAGGCCGATAAATCCCCAGGGCCTGATAATCTACATCCTAGGGTACTTAAGGAAGTGGCCCTAGAAATAGTAGATGCATTGCTGGTCATCTACCAAAATTCGATAGATTCTGGAACAGTTCCCATGGATTGGAGGGTAGCTAATGTAACCACACTATTCAAAAAAGGTGGTAGAGAGAAAACGGGGAATTATAGACCGATAAGCCTGACATCGGTAGTGGGGAAATGCTAGAGTCCATTATAAAAGATGTAATAGCAGAGCACTTGGAAAACAGTGACAGGATCGGACAAAGTCAACATGGATTTACAAAAGGTAAATCATGCTTGACTAATCTACTGGAATTTTTTGAAGATGTAACTGGTAAAATAGATAAGGGAGAACCAGTGGATGTGGTGTATTTGGACTTTCAGAAGGCTTTCGATAAGGTCCCGCATAAGAGATTAGCGTGTAAAGTTAAGGCACATGGGATTGGGGGCAAGGTATTGACTTGGATAGAGAACTGGTTGGCAGACAGAAGGCAAAGAGTTGGAATAAACGGGTCTTTTTCCGAGTGGCAGGCAGTGACTAGTGGGGTACCGCAGGGATCGGTCCGAGGACCCCAGCTATTCACAATATATATTAATGATCTAGACGAGGGAACTAGATGTGATATCTCCAAGTTTGCAGACGACACAAAGCTGGGTGGGCGTGTGTGCTGTGAGGAGGATGCTGAAAAACTCCAGTATGATTTGGACAGGTTGGGTGATTGGGCAGAATCATGGCAGATGTATTATAATGTGGATAAATGCGAGGTTATCCACTTTGGTGTCAAAAACAGGAAGGCAGATTATTATCTGAACGGCAATAGATTGGGAGAAGGGGAAGTGCAACGAGACCTGGGTGTCCTTGTGCACCAGTCGCTGAAGGTAAGCATGCAGGTGCAGCAGGTGGTTAAGAAGGCAAATGGTATGTTGGCCTTCATAGCGAGAGGGTTCGAATACAGGAACAAGGATGTCTTGCTGCAGTTGTACAGGGCCTTGGTGAGACCACACCTTGAGTATTGTGTGCAGTTTTGGTCACCTTATCTGAGGAAGGATGTTCTTGCCATGGAGGGAGTGCAGCGAAGATTCACCAGGCTGATACCTGGGATGGCAGGAATGATGTATGAGGAGAGATTGGGCTTATACTCGCTGGAGTTTAGAAGAATGAGAGGGGATCTCATTGAAACTTATAAAATTCTAACAAGACTAGACAGACTAGATGCAGGAAGGATGTTCCCGATGGCAGGGGAGTCCAGAACAGGGGTCACAGTCTAAGGATAAGGGGTAAGCTATTTAGGACAGAGATGAGGAGGAATTTCTTCACCCAGAGAGTGGTGAACCTGTGGAATTCTCTACCACAGAAGGCAGTGGAGGCCAATTCATTAAATATATTCAAGAAGGAGTTAGATATATTTCTAAAGGCTAAAGGGATAAGGGGAAAAGGCAGGGACAGTGCTACTGAATTTGGATGATCAGCCATGATCTCATTGAATGGCGGAGCAGGCTCGAGGGGCCGAATGGCCTACTCCTGCTCCTATCTTCCATGTTTCTATGTTTATGTTTCCCCATATGGCAGGGCCACACTTTTAGGTATGTTTTTGCAGGGAGTCACCAGGCACTAACACGTGTGGGTAGAAGGAAGAAAGCAAATAGAATGGAGGGCGGCTCACCATGCAGCATCCCACACCATCTGATGACCAGGAAGAGCGCTGGGCAAGACCTAGAGCCCGATCACTCGCAGGTGAAGCACGATGCAATGAGACTGGCACGAAGTGATCCTGGACACTGGGCCTCATTCCCTGTGCTAGATGTGGCCGTGTTAGACTTGCAAACATTGGAACCCCTCCTACTTGCTCGCTGAGAATTTTAATTTTTTTTTTATATTCGTTCACGGGATGTGGGCGTCGCTGGCAAGACCAGCATTTATTGCCCATCACTAATTGCCCTGAGAAGGTGGTGGTGAGCCACCTTCTTGAACCGCTGCAGTCCGTGTGGTGAAGGTACTCCCACAGTGCTGTTACGTCGAGTTTTCCAGGATTTTGACCCAGCGACTATGAAGGATCAGCAATATACTTCTAAGTCAGGATGATGTGTGACTTGGAGGGGAACTTGGAGGTGGTCCCATGTGTCTGCTGCCCTTGTCCTTCTAAGTGGAGGAGGTCGCGGGTTTGGGAGGTGTTGCCTAAGAAGCCTTGGCGAGTTGCTGCAGTGCATCTTGCAGATGCTACACACTGCAGCCACGGTATGCCGGTGGTGGAGGGAGTGAATGTTTAAGGTGGTAGAGGGGGTGCCAATCAAGCGGGCTGCTTTGTCCTGGATGGTGTCGAGCTTGCTGAGTGTTGTTGGAGCTGCACTCATCCAGGCAAGTGGAGAGTATTCCATCACACTCCTTACTTGTGTCTTGTAGATGGTGGAAAGGCTTTGGGGAGTCAGGAGGTGAGACACTCGCCACAGAATACCTAGCCTCTGACCTGCTCTTGTTGCCACAGTATTTATGTGGCTGGTCCAGTTAAGTTTCTGGTCAATGGTGACCCCCCAGGATGTTGATGGTGGGGGATTCGGTGATGGTAATGCCATTGAATATCAAGGGGCGGTGTTTAGACTCTCGCTTGTTGGAGATAGTCATTGCCTGGCACTTCTGTGGCGCGAATGTTACCTGCCACTTATCAGCCGAAGCCTGAATATCGTCCAGGTCTTGTTGCATGCGGGCATGGACTGCTTCATTATCTGAGGAGTTGTGAATGGCACTGAACACTGGGCAGTCATCAGCGAACAACCCTATTTCTGACCTTATGTTGGAGGGAAAGTCATTGATGAAGCCGCTGAAGATAGTTGGGCCTAGGACATTGCCCTGAGGAACTCCTGCAGCGATGTCCTGGGGCTGTGATGATTGACCTTCAATCACCACAACCATCTTCCTTTGTGCTAGGAATGACTCCAGCCAGTGGAAAGTTCACCCCCCCCCCCCCGATCCCCATTGACTTCAGTTTTACTGGAGAATATTTCACTCAGTGCTGGACTCTCACCGTTTTTGCTGCCGTGTTTCTGTGAGCTGGGGTCTGAACACCGGACTCCAATTGTTCTGCCGACGAAGACCCACAAGGGGAACCGAAGTTCACACTCTCCATTCTTGCACGCTGGTCCTCTGCGATCTAACATCACAAATCAGGTAAATGAGGCACTCATTTGTAACAGAAAATAGTCACCTTCCCACCCAGCCTTTTGTCCGAATCTTTTCTTTCTACATACTGTTGTTGTTACTGCCAGGACTGGAACATTGACCATTTCGGGCACCCAATGTCAGCATCAAGCACTGCCAGGTCAGCTACAACACACAGTAGATGAGAGTAAAGCTCCCTCTATACTGCTACAACATCCCAACCTTAAAGGAGCGCTCCAGAACTGCACTAGTGTGACAGTGGTGACACCAAATTGGGAGGTACAGCTAACACAGAGGAAAATGCAACATAATACAAGAAGGAATTAGAAAACTTGTACACTGGACAGTTAAGTGGCAAATGAACTTTAACATAGATAATTGTGAGGTGATGCACTTAGGTAGGAGAAACTGAAACATCACCTACACCTTAAAAAATAAGAAGCTGAATGGGGTAGAAGAGCAAAGGTGATACCAAACTGGGTAGTACAGGTGAACAAATCATTAAAAGCAGCATCGCAGGTCAGAAAAGCAATTAAAATGCTAACAAAGCTGGGATTTATTTCATGGGGTACAGAATTCAAAAGTAGTGAAGGTATGTTAAACTTGTATAGGACCCTGGTCAGGCTGCACTTGGTGGACTGTGCAGTTCTGGTGTCCACACTATAAAAAGGCCTTAGAATCGCTGGAGAAAGTGCAAAAAAGAGATTCACAAGGATGGTACCAGAACTGAGGGATTACAGCTATCGTGAAAAATTGAACAGGTTGGGCTATTTTCTTTAGAAAAGGGAAGACATAGAGGAGACCTGATGGAAGTTTTTAAAATTATGAATGGGTTGGACAGGGTAGATGTGGAGAGAATCTTTCCACTTGTGGGAGAATCCAAAACTAGGGACCACAAATACAAGATAGTCACTAATAAATCCAATAGTGAAATAAGATGACATTTCTTTACTCAGAGAGTGGTTAGAATGTGGAACTCGCTACCACAGTGAGTGGTTGAGGCAAATAACTTAAGACGCTTTCAAAAGGAAACTAGACGAATACATGAGAGTAAAGGGAATAGAAAGATATGATAGGCTGAGATGAGTTAGATGGAATGGGTGGAGACTCTTGGAGTATAAACACCAGCACAGACTGGTTGGGCAGAATGGCCTGTTTCTGTGCTGTATATTCTATGTAATTTTCCCATTAGCTCCAACATCCACCAGCGACCCCTGAGCGAGATTGCCCATTGAGTGCCACATTAGGAAGAGTTCTGCGCTGCGGACGGAAGCCCGCGACGAACTGGCCCCGCACTCGTCCAGTGTGGACCCGCTCCATGGACCTACAGCACCCACAGCACCTGGGGAACAACAACCATCCATTAATGCAATGGTTCACAATCACAAACAGCAGCTGGTCAACCGGGACTGGAGTCACACTCACTCACCAGAGGTGAAGACCGTGACCTCGCCCTCCGGCCGTGACCTCGCCCTCCGGCCGGGACCGTGACCTCGCCCTCCGGCCGTGACCGCGCCCTCCCGCCGTGACCGTGACCTCGCCCTCCCGCCGTGACCTCGCCCTCCCGCCGTGACCGTGACCTCGCCCTCCCGCCGTGACCGTGACCTCGCCCTCCCGCCGTGACCTCGCCCTCCCGCCATGACCTCACCCTCCGACCGTGACCTCGCCCTCCCGCCGGGACCTCGCCCTCCCACCGTGACCGTGACCTCGCCCTCCGGCCGTGACCTCGCCCTCCCGCCGTGACCGTGACCTCGCCCTCCGGCCGTGACCTCGCCCTCCGGCCGTGACCGTGACCTCGCCCTCCCGCCGTGACCGTGACCTCGCCCTCCCGCCGGGACCTCGCCCTCCCGCCGTGACCGTGACCTCGCCCTCCGGCCGTGACCTCGCCCTCCCGCCGTGACCGCGCCCTCCGGCCGTGACCTCGCCCTCCGACCGTGACCTCGCCCTCCCGCCGTGACCGTGACCTCCGACCATGACCTCGCCCTCCCCGTCTGGCCTGGCGATTCCCAGGGATGGACACTGAAGCCACCTTTCCCCCGAGTGACCGGATGCCGCTGCGGTGGGTCTGGTGGTCAGCATTGTCCGCACCGCGGGTGGGCAGCTCGCCACAGGGAAACCACCGGGAGAACCCAAGCCCGTCACTCACTTTGTGCAATCAGGACGGGAAAACCTGAGGTAAATAAATCAACTAATTCGGTAATAAATTGCGGGGCGGGGTTGCCATGGTGAGGGCGCGATCCCGGGGCCTGTTTCCCGCGCGGACACTCACCGCTCCCGCCAACCGCCAACCGCCGGCCGGCCGCGCGCTGCTTGCTGGGGGTTGTAGTCCCCCGGCGGAGCGTGCGCATGCGCATCAATGCTGCTGCTGCTGAATGAGGCAGGGTGGGACCAGAGCATTTATATAGCGCCTTTCACATCCTCACAACCTCCCCAGCTCTGCCTTTTGAAGAGTCTTTTACTATTGTTATGTGGGCAGCTGTGAGCACAGCAAGATCCCACAAACAGCCATGAGACAAGTCACCAGTTACTGCTCTTCTCTCCAACGGGATTTCCATTTGTCTCTTTTACCTTTTTCATCTTCATTGCTTTCTGTCTCCCTTCTGGTGTTTGATCAGGTATCTACCAAAACTCGCTTTCACAGCCACATCTCTTTCCTCAGCAACTGTCTCCGGCTCCGACTTACTCCATGTGGATTCCAACTGAAATTCCACCCTTCGTGTTTTGGATCCACCCAGGACGACAGATATCTCCAAGATATTCAGCGTTTCTCGAACCACTGCTCTCGCCGTATCCTGAGATCCACGCTGAATGCCATGCGCCGCCGCATGAACACTGTCGACCTCTCTCTTCAGCAGCACCGACTCACTCGATCTCAAAGTTGTCCTGGTCCGCAGTTCCATTTCATCCTTCGCCTCATCCAGCGCTTTAACAAAAAACTTTTTTTCTCCCTTTCAGGTGTCAAGCTTCAACAACTCTTGGACACCAACACCCTGCCGGAACCTTCTTCCCCTTCACTTTCCTCTGACCCCATCCCTTCTCCCAATCTCACCCCCTGCCGTGTTTTCACTATCCCCTCTGACCTTCCCCTCTCTGACCCCGAATGATCAGTCCTCAGCAAAGGCCTGAGCTTCATCCCCTTAAGCCCCCATCTCAATAAATTTCGAGCTCGGCACGATGCTGAGCTCTTTTTCCGCCGCCTTCGGCTCCATGCCCACGTCTTTGGCCAGGAGTCCTCCCCCCGCACAGCTGACCCTTTCTCCCGTTTTCAGAATTCTCGGTCTACCTAGACCCCTCCCTCTGGCCTCTTACCCTCTCTAGATCTTTTCATTGCAAACTGCCGGTGTGACATCGGCCGTCTCAATTTCTCTGCTCCCCTCATGCACTCCAACCTACCTCCCTCTGAACTTGCACCACTCCATTCTCTCAGATCCAACCCCAAGATTGTCATTAAACCTGCTGACAAGGGTGGTGCTGTTGTTGTTTGGCGAACCGACCTCTACCTAGCGGAGACTGAACGGCAACTATCCAACACCTCCTCCTACCTCCGCCTGGACCATGACCCCACTACCGAACATCAAGCCACCATTTCCAAGACCGTCACTGACCCCATCTCCTCTGGAGATCTTCCCTCCACGGCCGCCAACCTCATAGTTCCCCAACCCCGCACAGCCCGCTTCTACCTCCTTCCCAAGATCCACAAACAGGACTGCCCTGGTAGACGCATCGTTTCAGCCTGTTCTTGCCCTACGGAACTTATCTCTTCCTATCTCGACTCTTTTTTCTCCCCTTGTCCAGTCTCTTCCCACCTATATCCGCGACTCTTCTGACGCCCTCCGCCACTTTAACAGTTTCCACTTTCCTGGCCACAACCATCTCCTTTTCACTATGGACGTCCAATCCCTCTACACCTCCATCCCCCACCAGGATGGCCTGAGGGCGCTCCGCTTCTTCCTTGAACAGAGGCCCAACCAGTCCCCATCCACCACCACCCTCCTCCACCTGGCTGAACTGGTTCTCACATTGAACAACTTCTCCTTTGACTCCACCCACTTCCTCCAAATTAAAGGTGTTGCTATGGGAACCCGCATGGGCCCTAGCTATGCCTGCCTTTTCGTGGGATATGTGGGACATTCTTTGTTCCAGTCCTACTGACGATGCCACCTTCCCTACTAGTGCTTCCGACATGTCTTCCTTTTTCCTCAACCGAGGATTCCCCTCTACTGTGGTCGACACGGCCCTCGACCGTGTCCGTTCTATTTCCCGCACTTCTGCTCTCACCCCTTCCCCTCCCTCCCGGAACCATGATAGGATTCCCCTGGTCCTCACCTTTCACCCCACCAGCCTCCACATTCAATGGATCATCCTCCGCCATTTCCGCCACCTCCAGCGTGATCCCACCACCAAACACATCTTCCCTTCACCTCCCCTTTCAGCATTCCGAAGGGATCGTTCCCTCCGCGACACCCTGGTCCACTCCTCTATCACCCCCAACACCCCTTCCCCTTCGCCCGGCACCTTCCCGTGCAAGTGCAGGAGATGCAACACATGCCCTTTTACCTCCTTCCTTCCCACTGTCCAGGGCCCCAAACACTCCTTCCAGGTGAAACAGCGATTTACTTGTACTTCTTACAATTTAGTATATGACAATGTGGAAAACTGCCCAGGTATGTCCTGTCCACAAAAAGCAGGACAAATCCAACCCGACCAATTACCGCCCCATCAGTCTACTCTCAATCATCAGCAAAGTGATGGAAGGTGTCATCGACAGTGCTATCAAGCGGCACTTACTCACCAATAACCTGCTCACTGATGCCCAGTTTGGGTTCCGCCAAGACCACTCGGCTCCTGACCTCATTACAGCCTTGGTCCAAACATGGACAAAGGAGCTGAATTCCAGAGGTGAGGTGAGAGTAACTGCCCTTGACATCAAGGCAGCATTTGACCGAGTGTGACATCAAGTAACACTAGTAAAACTGAAGTCAATGGGAATCGGGGGGGGGAAAACGCTCCACTGGTTGGAGTCATTCCTACCACAAAGGAAGATGGTTGTGGTGGTTGAAGGTGAATCATCACAGCCCCAGGACATCGCTGCAGGAGTTCCTCAGGGCAATGTCCTAGGCACAACTATCTTCAGCTGCTTCATCAATGACTTTCCCTCCACCATAAGGTCAAAAATGGGGATGTTCGCTGATGACTGCACAGTGTTCAGTGCCATTCACAACTCCTCAGATAATGAAGCAGTCCATGCCCGCATGCAACAAGACCTGGCTGACATTCAGGCTTGGGCTGATAAGTGGCAAGTAACATTTGCGCCACACAAGTGCCAGGCAATGACTATCTCCAACAAGAGAGAGTCTAACCACCACCCCTTGACATTCAACGGTTTTACCATTGCCGAATCCCCCACCATCAACATCCTGGGGGTCACCATTGACCAGAAACTTAACTGGACCAGCCACATAAATACTGTGGCTACAAGAGCAGGTCAGAGGCTGGGTATTCTGTGGCGAGTGTCTCACCTCCTGACTCCCAAAGCCTTTCCACCATCTACAAGGCACAAGTAAGGAGTGTGATGGAATACTCTCCACTTGCCTGGATGAGTGCAGCTCCAACAACACTCAAGAAGCTCGACACCATCCAGGACAAAGCAGCCCCCTTGATTGGCACCCTATCCACCACCTTAAACATTCACTCCCTCCACCACCGGCGTACCGTGGCTGCAGTGTGTACCATCTACAAGATGCACTGCAGCAACTTGCCAAGGCTTCTTCGGCAGCACTTTCCAAACCTGTGACCTCTTCCACCTAGAAGGACAAGGGCAGCAGGCGCATGGGAACACCACCACCTCCAAGTTCCCCTCCAAGTCACACACCATCCTGACTTGGAAGTATATCGCCGATCCTTCATCGTCGCTGGGTCAAAATCCTGGAACTCCCTCCCTAACAGCACTGTGGGAGTACCTTCACCACACGGACTGCAGCAGTTCAAGAAGGCGGCTCACCACCAACTTCTCAAGGGCAATTAGGGATGGGCAATAAATGCTGGCCTTGCCAGCGACGCCCACATATCATAAACTAATAAGAAAATACTGTATTCGCTGCTCACGATGCGGTCTCCTCTACATTGGGGAGACCAAACACAGATTGGGTGACCGCTTTGCGGAACACCTCCGTTCAGTCCGTAAGGCTGACCCCGAGCTTCCGGTCGCCTGTCACTTTAATTCTCCGCTTCACTCCCGCTCAGACCTCACCGTCCTCGGCCTCTTACACTGTTCCAATGAAGCTCAACGTAAGCTCGAGGAACAGCACCTCATCTTTCGGTTAGGCACTTTACAGCTTTCTGGACTCAACATAGAGTTCAACAATATCAGATCATAACCTCTGCCCCTATCATTTTTTCCATTTATTTTTTTTTCCTCTCTCACATGACAGCTGTCGATGATTCTGCCATTGCCATTTACACTTCATCTAGAGTCATCTTTTGGTTCTTAACTTGTCCCATTACCATCTCCTTTTGCCTTGCACCACCATCCCTTTTGTCATTTAATCTCTCCTGCCTTCCATCCTATCACAGACCTTCCCTTTTGTTCTTTCCTCCCCTCCCCCCTCTCCCTGCCCCTACACTTGCTTAAACACCTGTTCCATCTCCAGCTTTTTCCAGTTCTGACGAAGGGTCATCGACCTGAAACGTTAACTCGGTTTCTCTCTCCACAGATGCTGCCTGACCTGCTGAGTATTTCCAGCATTTTCTGTTTTTATCACCAGTTACTCAGTTTTAGTGATGTTGGTTGAGGGAGGAATCTTGGCTCCAGGACAGCGGGGAGAACTCCCCCTACTCTTCTTCATACCACGCCCCGCAATCTTTTACATCCACCTGAACAGGCACATGGGACCTTAATTTAACATCTTTCAAAGGACATCCCCTCTGACAGAGCAGCATTCCCTCAGTACTGACCCTCCGACAGTGCAGCACTCTCTCAGTACTGCCCCCTGACATTGCAGCGCTCCCTGAGTACTTCCCCCTCTGATAGTGCAGCATTCCCTCAGTACTGCCCTTCTGACAGTGCAGCACTCCCTCAGTACTGCCCCTCCGACAGTGCAGTGCTCCCTCAGTACTGCCCCTCCGACAGTGCAGCACTCCCTCAGTACTGTCCCTCCAACAGTGCAGCATTCCCTCAGTACTGCCCCTCTGACAGTGCAGTACTCCCTCAGTACTGTCCCTCCAACAGTGCAGCATTCCCTCAGTACTGCCCCTCCGACAGTGCAGCACTCCCTCAGTACTGCCCCTCCGACAGTGCAGCACTCCCTCAGTACTGCCCCTCTGACAGTGCAGCACTCCCTCAGTACTGCCCCTCCAACAGTGCAGCGCTCCCTCAGTACTGCCCCTCAGACAGTGCAACGCTCCCTCAGTACTGCCCCTCCGACAGTGCAGCGCTCCCTCAGTACTGCCGATCCGACAGTGCAGCGCTCCCTCAGTACTGCCCCTCCGACAGTGCAGCGCTCGCTCAGTACTGCCCCTCCGACAGTGCAGCGCTCCCTCAGTACTGCCCCTCCGACAGTGCAGCGCTCGCTCAGTACTGCCCCTCCGACAGTGCAGCGTTCCCTCAGTACTGCCCCTCCGACAGTGCAGAGCTCCCTCAGTACTGTCCCTCCGACAGTGCAGCACTCCCTCAGTACTGCCCCTCCGACAGTGCAACGCTCCCTCAGTACTGCCCCTCCCACAGTGCAACGCTCCCTCAGTACTGCCCCTCCGACAGTGCAGAGCCCTCTCAGTACTGCCCCTCCGACAGTGCGGCGCTCCCTCAGTACTGCCCCTCCGACAGTGCAGAGCCCTCTCAGTACTGCCCCTCCGACAGTGCGGCGCTCCCTCAGCACTGCCCCTCCGACAGTGCGGCGCTCCCTCAGTACTGCCCCTCCGACAGTGCAGCGCTCCCTCAGTACTGCCCCTCCGACAGTGCAGCGCTCCCTCAGTACTGCACTGGGGGTATTAGTCTGGATCATGTGCTAAAGTCCTTAAGTATGGATTGAACCCACGACCTCTGACCCAGAGGGAAGAATGCTACCGACTGAGCCACGCCGACGTTGTAAGTTTGAAACGAAAGAGAAACTCAGACTTGCATGTTGAAGCAAGCCTTCCAAAACCTAGTAAGAGAGCCGAGTACAATCACAGAACAGCAGGCAGAGAGCCCCAGTAACTGGCTGGAAGTAGAGCAGCTGGTTGGTTATGAAATGCTTCCACCCACGGTCTTATTGCCCTCGGGTATTGGGGGCGCTGGAATTATCCAGAGTTCCTGCTCCCGACTGAACCCAGTCACCCTGCTGGGAAGTGTGTGAATATCTGGTGAAGAAAGAAAGAAAGATGTGCATTTCTGCAGCGCCTTTCACAACCAAAGTGCTTTACAGCCAATGAAGTACTTTTGAAGTGTAATCACTGTTGTAATGTGGGAAACGCGGCAGCCAATTTGCGCACAGCAAGCTCCCACAAACAGCAATGTGATAATGACCAGATCATCTGTTTTTGTTATATTGGTTGAGGGATAAATATTGGCCCCAGGACACCGGGGATAACTCCCCTGCTCTTCTTCAAAATAGTGGCCGTGGGATCTTTTACGTCCACCTGAGAGCAGACGGAGCCTCGGTTTAACATCTCATCCGAAAGGCAGCACCTCCGACAGTGCAGCACTCCTCAGCACTGTACTGGAGTGTCAGCCTGAATTTTTGTGCTCGAGTATCTGGAGTGGGACTCGAACCCACAAACTTCTGACTCCGAGGCGAACGTGCTACCAACTGAGCCACAGCTGACGGGATTGGGCCTAACTGTGATGCCTGTCGTAGCTGAATAGCCTGCCCACACTCACTTGGTTCACACAGAAAGAACAGGCGCTCGGTGAGTTATAGGGGGATGTTGCATAAACTTGGCTTGTATTCCCTTGCGTTTGGAATGTTGAGGGGTGATCTAATAAAGGTGTTTAAGATGATTAAAGGATTTGATGGGGTAGAGAGAGAGAAACTATTTCCTCTGGTGGGGGGAGTCCAGAACAAGGGGACATAACCTTAAAATTAGAGCCAGGCCGTTCAGGGGTGATGTCAGAAAGCACTTCACAAAGGGTAGTGGAAATCTGGAACTCTCTCCCAAAGGCTGTGGATGCTGGGGGTCAATTGGAGCTTTCAAGACTGAGATCGATCGATTTTTGTTGGGTAAGGGTATCAACAGATATGGAGCAAAGGCAGGTAAATGGAGTTGAGGTACAGATCAACCATGACCTAATTGAATGGCAGAACAGGTTCGAGGGGCTGAATGACCTCCTCCTGTTCCTGTGTAACAGACTCGAGGGGCTGAATGGCCTCCTGTTCCTGTGTAACGGGCTCGAGGGGCTGAATGGCCTCCTCCTGTTCCTGTGTAACAGACTCGAGGGGCTGAACGGCCTCCTCCTGTTCCTGTGTAACAGGCTTGAGGGGCTGAATGGCCTCCTGTTCCTGTGTAACAGGCTCGAGGGGCTGAATGGCCTCCTGTTCCTGTGTAACAGGCTCGAGGGGCTGAATGGCCTCCACCTGTTCCTGTGTAACAGGCTCAAGGGGCTGAATGGCCTCCTCTTGTTCCTGTGTAACAGGCTCGAGGGGCTGAATGGGCCTCCTCCTGTTCCTGTGTAACAGGCTCGAGGGGCTGAATGGCCTCCACCTGTTCCTGTGTACCAGGCACGAGGGGCTGAATGGCCTCCTCCCGTTCCTGTGTAACAGGCTCGAGGGGCTGAATGGCCTCCTCTTCCTGTGTCCGGTCTGATGCACATTGAACTTTATTCCAGCAAGAGGTCAGCAGCTTTCGCAGAGGTTCGATGAAGTTTTTAATAAGTGCAGTTGTGTACAAACCTTTCCTTTGTTCCAGGAATGTGGAAAGTTGCCACATGCTTCTTCCTGCTGGAACTCTGCCATCGCTCCGTTCAGTTAATCTGGCACAGAATGCAGAGCCTGGGGGAAGCTCCAAAGCACACTCAGCATGTGATATCAGGGCCGGTCGCTGCTTTAGTCTCACCTCCTGTTCCAGAGATGTGGCTCGAGGGGATCTTGCAGGTGTTGGAGTGCGAGAGTTTATCAAGCGTGTTTGCACTTGCTACCCGGTGCTTTGATATATTGAGTAGATGAGATGTGTAATGATAAATGGGTGTCAGAGGAGTCTCGCTGTAATGTTTTCTCCCGTTGATTTCTCTCCCTATTTCTCTCTCAATACAAGACGCAGACTAGTAGCCCTAACTCTCTGATTTCCCTCTTTATTCCTTAGCACCTCTCGCCCTGATTTTAACCTAACGCATGGTCCTCACCACAGAGGAAAACCAGCCATGGTGTAAAACCAAAGTCACACCCAACCTGACCTGAACCATTCCTGCCGGAGCCTTAGATTAAACTTGGGGCTTCTGCAACCCTTCATCTCTCTCTCCCTTTGCTATCTATCTCACTTGTCTCTCTCTGTCTCTCTCTCTCTGTCTCTCTCTCTCTGTCTCTCTCTCTCTCTGTCTCTCTCTCTCTCTGTCTCTCTCTGTCTCTCTCTCTCTCTCTCTCTCTCTGTCTCTCTCTCTTGTCTCTCTCTCTCTCTCTCTCTCTCTCTGTCTCTCTCTCTCTGTCGTTATCACTCTCAGACTTTTGGCAGTGCCTTGCCTCATCTTTGGAACCTTCCCTGTGGTCAGGCTGGATGGGGACCTGACACGAGTAGAATCAGAGGAACGGCCCTCATTTGCTGTATAATGTGGTCAGTACACCCTGGGACAATAATGCAGCCCGAGGTCTAACCTCACCAGACAATGCAAGGCCTGCCCACTGACAATTTACTGGCGGGCTGGGTGCGTGTCTCCCAATTCAGCAGGGCCACATTATGGGGTGGCAGGAGGCAGCGATGGTGGGCTGCCACCATCTTTGTCCACTGGGCACTTCCCCAAGGAGAGGCACCAGGCACCAGGGGGCAAAGAGCAAAGCGGCCTGAATTTTATTTTGAATTTGAGGGCAGCCTCCCCTTCAGTGCTTGTTCTGAATGGCTCCTGTGGGGCAGGAGCAGGGGCGGGAGCAGGGGCGGTGGGGCTGGGGCGGGGGCGGTGGGGCTGGGGCGGTGGGGCTGGGGCGGTGGGGCAGGGGCGGTGGGGCAGGGGCGGTGGGGCAGGGGCGGTGGGGCAGGGGCGGTGGGGCAGGGGCGGTGGGGCAGGGGCGGGGGCGGTGGGGCTGGGGCGGTGGGGCTGGGGCGGTGGGGCAGGGGCGGTGGGGCAGGGGCGGTGGGGCAGGGGCGGTGGGGCAGGGGCGGTGGGGCAGGGGCGGTGGGGCAGGGGCGGTGGGGCAGGGGCGGTGGGGCAGGGGCGGTGGGGCAGGAGCAGGGGCGGTGGGGCAGGGGCAGGGGCGGTGGGGCAGGGGCGGTGGGGCTGGGGCGGGGGCGGTGGGGCTGGGGCGGTGGGGCTGGGGCGGTGGGGCTGGGGCGGTGGGGCAGGGGCGGTGGGGCAGGGGCGGTGGGGCTGGAGCAGGGGCGGTGGGGCAGGGGCGGTGGGGCAGGAGCAGGGGCGGTGGGGCTGGGGCGGGGGCGGTGGGGCAGGGGCGGTGGGGCTGGGGCGGTGGGGCTGGGGCGGGGGCGGTGGGGCAGGGGCGGTGGGGCTGGGGCGGTGGGGCTGGGGCGGGGGCGGTGGGGCTGGGGCGGGGGCGGTGGGGCTGGGGCGGTGGGGCTGGGGCGGTGGGGCTGGGGCGGGGGCGGTGGGGCTGGGGCGGGGGCGGTGGGGCTGGGGCGGTGGGGCTGGAGCAGGGGCGGTGGGGCTGGGGCGGGGGCGGTGGGGCAGGGGCGGTGGAGCGGGGGCGGTGGGGCAGGGGCGGTGGGGCAGGAGCAGGGGCGGTGGGGCTGGGGCGGGGGCGGTGGGGCTGGGGCGGGGGCGGTGGGGCTGGGGCGGGGGCGGTGGGGCAGGAGCAGGGGCGGTGGGGCTGGAGCGGGGGCGGTGGGGCAGGGGCGGTGGGGCGGGGGCGGTGGGGCTGGGGCGGGGGCGGTGGGGCTGGGGCGGGGGCGGTGGGGCTGGGGCGGGGGCGGTGGGGCTGGAGCGGGGGCGGTGGGGCAGGGGCGGTGGGGCGGGGGCGGTGGGGCGGGGGCGGTGGGGCTGGGGCGGGGGCGGTGGGGCAGGAGCAGGGGCGGTGGGGCTGGAGCAGGGGCGGTGGGGCTGGAGCAGGAGCGGTGGGGCAGGGGCGGTGGGGCAGGAGCAGGGGCGGTGGGGCAGGGGCGGTGGGGCAGGGGCGGTGGGGCAGGAGCAGGGGCGGTGGGGCAGGAGCAGGGGCGGTGGGGCTGGGGCGGGAGCGGTGGGGCAGGGGGCGGTGGGGCAGGGGCGGTGGGACTGGAGCAGGGGCGGTGGGGCAGGAGCGGGGGCGGTGGGGCAGGGGGCGGTGGGGCAGGGGCGGTGGGGCTGGAGCAGGGGCGGTGGGGCAGGGGCGGTGGGGCAGGAGCAGGGGCGGTGGGGCAGGAGCGGTGGGGCAGGGGCGGTGGGGCAGGAGCAGGAGTGGTGGGGCTGGAGCAGGGGCGGTGGGGCAGGGGCGGTGGGGCAGGGGCGGTGGGGCAGGGGCGGTGGGGCAGGGGCGGTGGGGCAGGGGCGGTGGGGCAGGGGCGGTGGGGCAGGGGCGGTGGGGCAGGGGCGGTGGGGCAGGGGCGGTGGGGCAGGGGCGGTGGGGCAGGGGCGGTGGGGCAGGGGCGGTGGGGCAGGGGCGGTGGGGCAGGAGCAGGGGCGGTGGGGCAGGGGCGGTGGGGCAGGGGCGGTGGGGCAGGGGCGGTGGGGCAGGGGCGGTGGGGCAGGGGCGGTGGGGCAGGAGCAGGAGTGGTGGGGCAGGAGCAGGGGCGGTGGGGCAGGGGCGGTGGGGCAGGGGCGGTGGGGCAGGAGCAGGAGTGGTGGGGCTGGAGCAGGGGCGGTGGGGCAGGGGCGGTGGGGCAGGGGCGGTGGGGCAGGGGCGGTGGGGCAGGGGCGGTGGGGCAGGAGCGGTGGGGCAGGGGCGGTGGGGCAGGGGCGGTGGGGCAGGAGCAGGGGCGGTGGGGCAGGGGCGGTGGGGCAGGAGCAGGGGCGGTGGGGCAGGGGCGGTGGGGGCAGGGGCGGTGGGGCAGGGGCGGTGGGGCAGGGGCGGTGGGGCAGGGGCGGTGGGGCAGGGGCGGTGGGGCAGGGGCGGTGGGGCAGGGGCGGTGGGGCAGGGGCGGTGGAGCAGGGGCGGTGGGGCAGGAGCAGGGGCGGTGGGGTGGGGCAGGGGCGGTGGGGCGGGAGTAAGGGGCGGTGGGGTGGGGCAGGGGCGGTGGGGCGGGAGTAAGGGGCGGTGGGGTGGGGCAGGGGCGGTGGGGCGGGAGTAAGGGGCGGTGGAGCAGGGGCGGTGGGGCAGGAGCAGGGGCGGTGGGGTGGGGCAGGGGCGGTGGGGCGGGAGTAAGGGGCGGTGGGGTGGGGCAGGGGCGGTGGGGCGGGGAGTAAGGGGCGGTGGGGTGGGGCAGGGGCGGTGGGGCGGGAGCAGGGGCGGTGGGGCAGGAGCAGGGGCGGTGGGGCAGGAGCAGGGGCGGTGGGGTGGGGCAGGGGCGGTGGGGCGGGAGTAAGGGGCGGTGGGGTGGGGCAGGGGCGGTGGGGCGGGAGTAAGGGGCGGTGGGGTGGGGCAGGGGCGGTGGGGCGGGAGTAAGGGGCGGTGGGGTGGGGCAGGGGCGGTGGGGCGGGAGTAAGGGGCGGTGGGGTGGGGCAGGGGCGGTGGGGCGGGAGTAAGGGGCGGTGGGGTGGGGCAGGGGCGGTGGGGCGGGAGTAAGGGGCGGTGGGGTGGGGCAGGGGCGGTGGGGCGGGAGTAAGGGGCGGTGGGGCAGGAGCAGGGGCGGTGGGGCAGGAGCAGGGGCGGTGGGGTGGGGCAGGGGCGGTGGGGGCGGGAGTAAGGGGCGGTGGGGTGGGGCAGGGGCGGTGGGGCGGGAGTAAGGGGCGGTGGGGCAGGGGCGGGAGTAAGGGGCGGTGGGGCGGGAGTAAGGGGCGGTGGGGCAGGGGCGGGAGTAAGGGGCGGTGGGGGCGGGAGTAAGGTGGGGTGGGGTGGGGCAGGGGCGGTGGGGGCGGGAGTAAGGGGCGGTGGGGCAGGGGCGGGAGTAAGGGGCGGTGGGGCGGGAGTAAGGTGGGGTGGGGTGGGGCAGGGGCGGTGGGGCGGGAGTAAGGGGCGGTGGGGCAGGGGCGGGAGTAAGGGGCGGTGGGGCGGGAGTAAGGGGCGGTGGGGCAGGGGCGGGAGTAAGGGGCGGTGGGGCGGGAGTAAGGTGGGGTGGGGTGGGGCAGGGGCGGTGGGGCGGGAGTAAGGGGCGGTGGGGCAGGGGCGGTGGGGCGGGAGTAAGGGGCGGTGGGGCAGGGGCGGTGGGGCGGGAGTAAGGGGCGGTGGGGCAGGGGCGGGAGTAAGGGGCGGTGGGGCGGGAGTAAGGGGCGGTGGGGCGGGAGTAAGGGGCGGTGGGGCAGGGGCGCTGCTCCAGCTCTTCAGCCGCATTATTGCGCCGCGTCTCATTTAACTACAACTCGAGGGGAGGGGGGTGCGGGGAGGTGGTCAATGAGCCGAACACAGAGTTTGTGCACTGGTCCCCTTTTTGCTCAGTGCCTACACTGGGACTCAGTGAGCACCTCTGGCCTATTGTAGGCCTCTAATGTTTTGTAGGCCTGAGGCCTCCAGGCCCAATTTTCCAGCGAGCTGAGGCCTATTGGGCACCCACCATCATATTATTGCCCCCCGCCCCCAGTGAGACCTCAGTATGTTTGAAGCACAGGAAGCACAGCAACTCCTCGCTACGGGGGTGAGGCTGCCTCCCAATGAGCTGCAGCATCCGCCAAAGTGAAAATCTGCAAATACTGGAAATCTGAAGCAAAAACCAAATGCTGGCGATACCCGGCAGGTTAGACAGCGTCTGCAGACCAGGAGACAGGCTTAACAGTTTAGGCAGGGACCTTTCACCAATTTGTCTGTTTTAAGCCTTTTCTCTATGAGTCAAAAAGAAAGACAGACTTGCATTTCTATAGCGCCTTACATGACCTCAGCACGTCCCAAAGCGCTTGACAACCAATGAAGTACTTTGGAAGTGTAGTCACTGTTGTAATGTAGGAAAGGAAACGTCTCAAGCTAAAATGGGGCATAAATTGAACCTCCCCAACCCAGCACCAGATATTCTTGGCTTACATTAAATAGGGAAGCAACTTCCCAGTCACACAGACACGCCAAGTACGACAAGCCTCTGAATGCACTTCTCCAGCCCCACAACCCTCCGCGATCTCTGTAACCTTCTCCAGCCCTGCAACTCTCCGCGATCTGTAACCTCCTCCCGCCCTGTAACTCTCCGCGATCTCTGTAACCTCCTCCAGCCCTGCAACCCTCCGCGATCTCTGTAACCTTCTCCAGCCCCGCAACCCTCCACGATCTCTGTAACCTCCTCCAGCCCCACAACCCTCCGCGATCTCTGTAACCTCCTCCAGCCCAACAACCCTCCGCGATCTCTGTAACCTCCTCCAGCCCAACAACCCTCCGCAATCTCTGTAACCTCCTCCAGCCCTACAACCCTCCGCGATCTCTGTAACCTCCTCCAGCCCAACAACCCTCCGCGATCTCTGTAACCTCCTCCAGCCCTACAACCCTCCGCGATCTCTGTAACCTCCTCCAGCCCAACAACCCTCCGTGATCTCTGTAACCTCCTCCAGCTCTGCAACCCTCCGCGATCTCTGTAACCTCCTCCAGCCCAACAACCCTCCGTGATCTCTGTAACCTCCTCCAGCCCAACAACCCTCCGCGATCTCTGTAACCTCCTCCAGCCCTGCAACCCTCCGCGATCTCTGTAACCTCCTCCAGCCCTACAATCCTCCGCGATCTCTGTAACCTCCTCCAGCCCAACAACCCTCCGCGATCTCTGTAACCTCCTCCAGCCCAACAACCCTCCGCGATCTCTGTAACCTCCTCCAGCCCTACAACCCTCCGCGATCTCTGTAACCTCCTCCAGCCCAACAACCCTCCGCGATCTCTGTAACCTCCTCCAGCCCTACAACCCTCCGCGATCTCTGTAACCTCCTCCAGCCCAACAACCCTCCGTGATCTCTGTAACCTCCTCCAGCCCTGCAACCCTCCGCGATCTCTGTAACCTCCTCCAACCCCACAACCCTCCGCGATCTCTGTAACCTCCTCCAGCCCTACAATCCTCCGCGATCTCTGTAACCTCCTCCAGCCCTGCAACCCTCCGCGATCTCTGTAACCTCCTCCAGCCCAACAACCCTCCGAGATCTCTGTAACCTCCTCCAGCCCAACAACCCTCCGAGATCTCTGTAACCTCCTCCAGCTCTGCAACCCTCCGAGATCTCTGTAACCTCCTCCAGCTCTGCAACCCTCCGCGATCTCTGCGCTCCACCAATTCTGGCCTCTTGCCCATCCCCGATTTTAATCGCTCCACCATTGGCGGCTGTGCCTTCAGCTGCCTGGGCCCCGAGCTCTGGAATTCCCTCCCTAAACCTCTCCCCCTCTCCTCCTTTAAGACGCTCGTTAAAACCTACCTGTTTGACCAAGCTTTTGCTCACTGTCCTAATATCACCTTATGTGGCTCGATGTCAAATTTTGATAATCGCTCCTCTGAAGCGCCTTGGGACGTTTTACGACGTTAAAGGCGCTGTATAAATGCAAGTTGTTGTTGTTGTTGAATCGCTATATACCTGAGGGCCACAAGAGCCATTCTGGAAAATCACAAGCTAGGAAGAACATTCACATGATGATAATGTCTTGATGTTTGATCACCAGCTGCAGGGAATCACCTTGGTGAGACTGGAGAAGCTGGGATTGTTCTCCTTAGAGCAGAGAAGGTTAAGAGGAGATTTAATAGAGGTGTTCAAAATTATGAAGGGTTTTGATAGAGTAAATCGGGAGAGACTGTTTCCAGTGGCAGGAGGGTCGGTGACCAGAGGACACAGATTGAAGGTGATTGGCAAAAGAACCAGAGGGGAGATGAGGAGACACTATTTTACTCAGCGAGTTGTTGTGATCTGGAATGCACTGCCTGAAAGGGCGGTGGGAGCAGTTTCAATAGTAACTTTCAAAAGGGAATTGGATAAATACTTGAAGGGGAGAAATGTGCCGGGCTGTGGGGAAAGAGCGGGGGAGTCACTACCTGGGCTCCCATGTCCAGCAGGCTCTGGAGAGTGTCTGATGCATGTGGGAGCCTTCGATTGAGAACCGGAGAAGATATTCTGGGGTATAAAATCGGTCTGCGTCGCTCCCATTAGTTCGGGAGTGAAACAGGTGCAACACTGACAAATGTAGCCTGGGCCCAGTCTGCCTGCGGCTGTGGGCCACTGCTAAATTGGTCGGGCCCAGTTTTCAGCCTCCCTAGGTTAATTGGGGGCCGAACGCCCGTTGAAGGAGCCCCGGGTAATAATAGTTATCGATGAATGTCTCGGGTCTAACCCGTGGCCCCCCCCCCAACTCCTTCGCCCCACATCCCACGGTCGCCAATGAAAGGTATTTTTTCAAGACCAGGAGGAGCAGGGGTTCTTCCCCGCCATTGCCCGCTCCAGCTCCCCCTCCGTCCCCTCCCCCCGAACCCTCCCCTCCCCCACCTTTCCCCCCACCCCCACCCGGAACCGACCTATCGGGCCTCTCTGTTGGGGTTCGCGCGGATTTCTGCCTCTGCGCTTGCGTGAACGCTGAGATTGAATCATCCGATGAGCACCTCCCCAGCCAAGTGCCTCCCCCCTGCGTTGCTCCCGAGCTGCGTGACTGGGGGGGAGGGGGGGGGTGCGGTTTTTGTGCCAGTGTTGTTTCATTCCAAGCCTGTCCTCCTTAGACCTGCGCTAACCTGCCGTCAGCTGGCTTTGCCTGGAATGTTCCAGGTGTGGATGTCCCGACACGCCTCGTGTTGCGGTCTTGTTTTGCTGCAGGGCTGAGATTCACTCTGGTTGGGGTAATACCAGGTGGTCCTCGCCTCGCGGGGGTTAATGAGCTTACCCTCAGATTCCTGGCTCAAGTTTCAAAGTTAACCCTTCACTGACCATGAAGATTGCTCTTGTAGATTACTGTCTGAGATCAGTCCTTACCCAATCACAGCCGCAGATTCCCCTACGGGCCGCTGATTCCCACTCGCTGAGATAACTCACCCAGAAATAATAGCGGGGAAGTCACATGGCCATGATTGGCGGTACCGCCATGGTTCAGTGGGTCTCACCCTGGAGTCAGGCTCCCCTCCACTGAACCTTTCCTCACATGTCGGGGCCTGTTGTAAACTAATTGATGGAGATTGATCGCTGTGATTCGTCAACAACTCCATTATCGTTGGATCACGCGACTACCAGGATGGCAGAAGGTGATCGAGATGGACCTTGGATCTATTTGTATCCAGCAATTCCTCTGTTTCTAATGTGTGTTCATGCAGTGCCTTTAATGTAATAGGGACAGCCCAAGATATTGAGAATCACAGAATGTTACAGCAGAAAATGAGATAATTCATCCCATCGCCCCCGTGCCCTCTCTCTGAAACACTACCTCCCCTTTTTACATTTTTTGTCCTTAAAATATTGATCTACTTTCCTTTTGAAAGCTCTGATGAATCCTACTTCCCCCACTGTCTCTGGCCGAGCCTGCCATGTCCCAACGACCCTCTGTGTAAAACAACACTGGGGTTTACGTTGCAACAGTGACGATGCTTCAAAAGTGCTTCATTGTCTGTGATGCGCTTTGGGACACCCTGAGGCTATGAAAGGCGCTGTGGAAATTCAAGTCCTTTCTTGTGTTCAGTTCTCTTTCAATGTTGTAATTGATTTACTTTCTATAGTCTCCTACAGTAATGGATACCTGATCTAAGAGCATTCCTCCTCCATAGTCTCCAGTTGTTGCTGATTCAATGAACGCTGGAAATAATCTTTCACTATTTACCCTCAAACTCTTTCATAATTCTGAACATTTTATTTAGATACTTTTACCCTTTCTCAAGTACTTCATTGGCTGTAAAACTCTTTGGGACGTCCTGAGATGCTAAAAGGTGCTATAGAAATGCCAGTTTTTTCTTCCTTCTCTACTCCACGGAGCACAGGCCAAGTTTCTCTTTGGAAGGTAGCGACATCAATGTGACGTTGCTAAGTTTAAACAGTTTGTTCACCAAGCCGGGCATTCCAGAGTGGATAGACGAGCTGGGAGTGTCGAAGAGACTCTCAGAAATAAGACAGCCTGAGAACAGGCCAGTCGGTCCATCGGAGCTTGTTCTCTACAACAGTACTGTCAGCTGTGGCTCAGTGGGTAGCAACCTCGCCTCGGAATCAGAAGGTTGTGGGTTCAAATCCCACACCAGAGAGTCGAGCACAGAATCCAGGCTGAGCAGCCAATGGCGCGAAGCTACCATCTGTGGAATTATCACTGAATGCATCTAAGTCATAATCCCTCCTAAATGTAACCCAACACTCCACTGCAGTACTGAGGGAGCACCGCACTGTCGGAGGGGCAGTACTGAGGGAGCACCGCACTGTTGGAGGGGCAGTACTGAGGGAGTGCTGCACTGTCGGAGGGGCAGTACTGAGGGAGCGCCGCACTGTCGGAGGGGCAGTACTGAGGGAGTGCTGCACTGTCGGAGGAGTGGTACTGAGGGAGTGCCGCACTGTCGGAGGGGCAGTACTGAGGGAGCGCTGCACTGTCAGAGGGTCAGTACTGAGGGAGCGCTGCACTGTCGGAGGGTCAGTACTGAGGGAGCGCTGCACTGTCGGAGGGTCAGTACTGAGGGAGCTCTGCATTGTCGGAGGGGCAGTACTGAGGGAACGCCGCACTGTCGGAGGGTCAGTACTGAGGGAGCGCTGCACTGTCAGAGGGTCAGTACTGAGGGAGCGCTGCACTGTCGGAGGGTCAGTACTGAGGGAGCGCTGCACTGTCGGAGGGTCAGTACTGAGGGAGCGCTGCACTGTCGGAGGGGCAGTACTGAGGGAACGCTGCACTGTCGGAGGGGCAGTACTGAGGGAGCTCTGCACTGTCGGAGGGGCAGTACTGAGGGAGCGCTGCACTGTCGGAGGGGCAGTACTGAGGGAGCACTGCACTGTCGGAGGGTCAGTACTGAGGGAGCGCCGCACTGTCGGAGGGGCGGTACTGAGGGAGCGCTGCACTGTCGGAGGGGCAATACTGAGGGAGCGCTGCACTGTCAGAGATGTCGTCTTTCAGATGTAAAAGATCACATGACTCTATTTCAAAGACGATCCGGGGAGTTCTCCCCGGTGTCTTGGGGCCAATATTTATCCCTCAACCAACATCACTAATACAGATTATCTGGTCATTATCACAGTGCTGTTTGTGGGAGCTTGCTGTGTACAAATTGGCTGCCACGTTTCCTACATTACAACAGTGACTACACTTTGGGACGTCCTGAGGTGGTGAAAGGCGCGATAGAAATAAAAGATCTTTCTTTCATCATCTGGCCAAATACACACTCCTCTTCTGACAGCAGAACTGTGCAGCAAATGGTATAGATTATTTTTTTTGATTCATTCTCGGGATCTGGGCATCGCTCGCAGGGCCAGCATTTATTGCCCATCCCTCATTGCCCTTGAAAAGGTGGTGGTGAGCCGTCTTCTTGAACTGCTGCAGTCCGTGTGGTGAAGGTACTTCCACAGTGCTGTTAGGGAGGGAGTTCCAGCATTTTGACCCAGCGACGATGAAGGATCGGCGATATATTGCCAAGTCAGGATGGTGTGTGACTTGGAGGGGAACTTGGAGGTGATGGTGTTCCCATGCGCCTGCTGCCCTTGTCCTTATAGGTGGAAGAGGTCGCGGGTTTGGGAGGTGCTGCCGAAGAAGCCTTGGTGAGTTGCTGCAGTGCATCTTGTACCTGGTACACACTGCAGCCACAGTGCGCCGGTGGTGGAGGAAGTGAATGTTTAAGGTGGTGAATGGGATGCCAATCAAGTGGACTGCTTTGTCCTGGATGGTGTCGAGCTTCTTGAGTGTTGTTGGAGCTGCACTCATCCAGGCAAGTGGAGAGTATTCCATCACACTCCTTACTTGTGCCTTGTAGATGGTGGGAAGACTTTGGGGAGTCAGGAGGTGAGACACTCGCCACAGAATACCCAGCCTCTGACCTGAGAAACTGTAGGAGATCAGCCTAACCTCGGCTTCTAGAGGCTAAAATACAGAAGGAAATTAATACTCACCTGGAAAGACACGGGCTAATTAAGGACAGCGGGCATTGGGTTTGTGAAATTAACAAATTAATGGAGTTCTTTGTGTTGATAAAGGGAATGCGGTGGATGTTGTTTATATGGATTTTCAAACGGTATTGTACAGGAGGCTTGTTGTAAAATGAAGGCTCACGGTATTAGAGGGAGTAGGGCAGCCGAAATAGAAATAACAACAGAAAATGCTGGAAACACTCAGCAGGTCAGGCAGCATCGAGGAGAGAGAAGCAGAGTCAATGTTTCGGGCCGAGGACCCTTCGTCAGAACTGGAAAAGGTTAGAGAAGAGAGATTTTTAAGCGGGGCAGGGAGGAGGGGAGGAAAGAACAAAGAGAAGGTCTGTGACAGGTTGGAAGGCAGGAGAGATTAAATGACAAAAGGGATGATGGTGCGAGGCATAACGAGAGGTAATGAGACAAGTTAAGAAACAAAAGATGACTCTAGATGAGACGTGAATGACGATGGCAGAATCATCAACAGCTGCCATGTGAGAAGACAAGGCGGGGGGGGGGAAATATATAGGGGCTGAGGTTATAGTCTGAAATTGTTGAACTCGATGTTGAGTCCAGAAGGCTGTAAAGTGCCTAATCAAAAGATGAGATGCTGTTCCTCGAGCTTACATTGAGCTTCATTGGAACAGTGTAAGAGGCCGAGGACGGTGAGGTCTGAGTGAGGGTGGAGCAGAGAATTAAAGTGACAGGCAACCGGAAGCTCGGGGTCACGCTTACGGACTGAACGGAGGTGTTCCGCAAAGCGGTCACCCAATCTGCGTTTGGTCTCCCCAATGTAGAGGAGACCACATCGTGAGCAGCGAATACAATATACTAAATTGTAAGAAGTACAAGTAAATCGCTGTTTCACCTGGAAGGAGTGTTTGGGGCCCTGGACAGTGGGAAGGGAGGAGGTAAAAGGAGGACAGGTGTTGCATCTCCTGCACTTGCACGGGAAGGTGCCGGGGGAAGGGGTGTTGGGGGGTGATAGAGGAGTGGACCAGGGTGCTGCGGAGGGAGCGGTTCCTTCGGAATGCTGAAAGGGGAGGGGAGGGGACGATGTGTTTGGTGGTGGGATTCCGCTGGAGATGGTGGAAATGGCGGAGGATGATCCGTTGAATGTGGAGGCTGGTGGGGTGAAAGGTGAGGACAAGGGGAACTCTATCGTGGTTCTGGGAGGGAGGGGCCGGGGTGAGGGCAGAAGTGCGGGAGATAGAACGGACACGGTCGAGGGCCATGTCAAACATGGTAGAGGGGAATCCTCGGTTGAGGAAAAAGGAAGACATGTCGGAAGCACTAGTATGGAAGGTGGCATCGTCGGAGCAGATGCGGCGGAGACTGAGCAACTGGGAGAAGGGAATAGAGTCCTTACAGGAGGCGGGGTGGGAGGAAGTGTAGTCCAGGTAGCTGTGGGAGTCAGTGGGCTTGTAGTGAATGTTAGTCAATAACCTATCCCCAGAAATGGAGACAGTGAAATCGAGGAAGGGGAGGGAAGAGTCGGAGATGGACCATGTGAAGCTGAGGGAAGGGTGGAAATTGGAAGCAAAGTGAATGAAATTTTCTAGTTCAGGGCGAGAGCAGGAAACGGCACCGATACAGTCAAAAAGAGGTGAGGGAGGGGACCCGAGTAGGACTGGAACAAAGAATGTTGCACATATCCCACGAAAAGGCAGGCATAGCTAGGGCCCATGCGGGTTCCCATAGCAACACCTTTAATTTGGAGGAAGTGAGTGGAGTCAGAGGAGAAGTTGTTCAATGTGAGAACAGGTTCAGCCAGGCGGAGGAGGGTGGTGGTGGATGGGGACTGGTTGGGCCTCTGTTCAAGGAAGAAGCGGAGCGCCCTCAGGCCATCCTGGTGGGGGATGGAGGTGTAGAGGGATTGGACGTCCATGGCGAAAAGGAGGTGGTTGGGGCCAGGAAAGTGGAAACTGTTAAAGTGGCGGAGGGCATCGGAAGAGTCGCGAATATAGGTGTAGGTGGGAAGAGACTGGACAAGGGGAGAAAAAATAGAGTCGAGATATATGTGTACTGATCTGCACTTGGGTATTGGGGGCTCAATATCATCATTTGGAGACAGCAGAAAGATCAGTAATGTGGTTAACAGTGAAGAGGATTCTAAGCAACTTCAGGAGGACAGAGACCGGTTATTGTATTGAGCATGTAGAGCTCAGCTGCAATTTAATGTGAAGTGCTACATTTTGGGGGAAAGGATCAGGAAAGGAAATAGCCACCAAATGGGAAAACTTGGAAAGGAGCAGAGAGACTTAGGGATTCGGATACGCAAATCTTTAAACATACAAAGGCAATTTGTTAAAGCTCTGTAAAAGCATAAGGGATCCTAATCTTTATAACTAGGCATTGAGTACAAAGCAAAGAGTTAATGCTAAAGCTGTACAAATCATTGGTTAGGCTGCAATTAGAATATTGTGCCCAGTTTTCAGCACCTTACTTTAGGAAGGAAGCCAAGCCGATGGAGAGGGTGCAGGAGCGATTTACTAGGGTTGATACCAGGAATGAGAGGCTTTCGTTGACTAGAGAATCTGACTAGAGTATTCATTAGAACCCAGAAGACTAAGAGCAGATCTGAGAGAGGTGTTTTGATGAGGCAAATCGAGAAAAAAATACTTTGGCTGGTTAATGAGTCAGCAACTGGGCGGAAGATTGTTTTTATGTTCATCACCAAAAGAAGGAAGGGAGAGGTTAGGAGAATTGGTTTTACACAGAGAGTTGTTGGGGCATGAATTGCCTGACCACATGCAGTGGGAGAAGCAGAATCCATCGTAGGAGTCATGGGGGAGAGAGTCGGTATCGCCCATTTTGGGGCGCTAATATCGGCTGGGCGCAAAGTTTAGCGCCCGACGCTAATTATCGCCTCTGACTGCAAAGTTCGCCTCTATCGCCCCTGGAGGTGATTGGAGCGCTAAATCAGGCGCTACACACCTCTCTTAAGGCGCTAACGTCGGGGAGCGAGGCGTTACCGAACGTTACCGAAGCTCAGGCGATGTCAATTACCATGGAAGCCAGACAGACTGGCACCTTCCAGTTCTTAAAGGGGAGGGGCCATCTTTCTGGCCAGCCACACCCTGCTCATTGCAGCCTGGAGAGGCCTCCAAAGCAATTGTGTTGGATGCACTAATGGATAGGCCCAGGGAAAGAGCTCGGCGCTTAGGAACCTCAAAAGTGGTGCTGAGGGCCAAAACTCCTTCCAGACGTCTCTCTCCCTCTCAACCTGCGTGTACCAAAAATTTTGCCGACAAGAAAAGGCAGGTAGTGGCCACCTTTAAATAGCGCTCCCCCAGCCCCTTCCCGACTGCAAAACGTTCCCCTCTACGTGTCGTTGCTAGTAGCAGGCAGAAAGGCAGGGGGCGCGACTCAATATCCGGTCCGGGGCGCTACCGGGTCGTTGCGCGCTCGACTGACGTCACGATCTGTGGGCGCAGGAAATTGTGGCGGTAGTGTTTAGCACCGCCGCAAAAACCCAGAGAGTGGTGAACCTGTGGAATTCTCTACCACAGAAGGTAGTTGAGGCCAAGTCATTAAATATATTCAAGAATGAGTTAGATATATTTCTTAAAGCTAAAGGGATCAAGGGATATGGGGAGAAGGCAGGTACAGGGTACTGAGTTTGGATGATCAGCCATGATCTCATCGAATGGCGGAGCAGGCTCGAGGGGCCGAATGGCCGACTCCTGCTCCTATCTTCTATGTTTCTATGTTTCTATGTAAAATGTCTGGTCAATTTCGCGAGTGGCGCTAAAATCACCGCGCTCGGGCGCTAACTTCTTAGTGCCCCCAGGATGCGCTAACGGGAGGCGCTAAGCCACCGAATTTTTCCCCCATAGAGTTCTATCCTGGAACTCCAGACCTAACAGCACTGTGGCAGCACCTTCACCAGACGGACTGCAGCGGTTCAAGAAGGCGGCTCACCACCACCTTCTCAAGGGCAATTAGGGATGGGCAATAAATGCTGGCCTTGCCAGCGACGCCCACATCCCACAAATGAAAAAAAAGTCAGAGTCATAACCCGTCATAATCTTGTACACCTCTATCAAATCACCCCTCAACCTCCTTTGCTCTAATGAAAACAAATCCAGCTTCTCCAACCTGTCCTTGTAGCAAAGATCCCCCATCCCCGGAACCATTCTGGTAAATCTTCTCTGCACCCTCTCAGGGGACTTCACATCCTTCCTAAAGTGTGGTGACCAGAACTGGATGCAATACTCCAGTTATGGCCAACCAGCGCTTTATAAAGGATCAGCATAACTTCTCTACTTTTGTACTCAATACCTCTATTTATGAAACCCAAGATCCCATATTCTCCTTCTCCCAGTTTCTCCGTCTCCGCCGCATCTGCTCCGACGATGCCACCTTCCATACCAGTGCTTCCGACATGTCTTCCTTTTTCCTCAACCGAGGATTCCCCTCTACCGTGGTCGACACGGCCCTCGACCGTGCCCGTTCTATCTCCCGCACTTCTGCCCTCACCCCAGCCCCTCCCTCCCGGAACCACGATAGAGTTCCCCTTGTCCTCACCTTTCACCCCACCAGCCTCCACATTCAACGGATCATCCTCCGCCATTTCCGCCACCTCCAACGTGATCCCATCACCAAACGTATCTTCCCCTCACCTCCCCTTTCAGCATTCCGTAGGGACGGCTCCCTCCGAGACACCCTAGTCCACTCCTCTATCACCCCCAGCACCCCTTCCCCCTCGCCCGGCACCTTCCCGTGCAAGCGCAGGAGATGCAACACATGCCCTTATACATCCCCCCTTCCCACTCTCCAGGGCCCCAAACACCCCTTCCAGGTGAAACAGCGATTTACTTGTACTTCTTGCAATCTAGTATACTGTATTCGCTGCTCACGATGTGGTCTCCTCTACATTGGGGAGACCAAACGCAGATTGGGTGACCGCTTTGCGGAACACCTCTGTTCAGTCCGGAAGGGTGACCCCGAGCTTCCGGTCGCTTGTCATTTTAATTCACCGCTCCACTCCCACTCAGACCTCACTGTCCTCGGCCTCGTGCATTGTTCCACAGAAGCGCAGCGTAAGCTCGAGGAACAGCACCTCATCTTTCGTTTAGGCACTTTACAGCCTTCCAGACTCAATATCGAGTTCAACAATTTCAGATCATAACCTCGGCCCCCACCACATATATATACATTTTATCCACCCTTTTGGTCCGTGCCTTTTTCCTTTTTTCTTCTCTCTCTCCCACTACGGCAGCTGGCTCTCATTCTGCCAGCATTTCACACTTCACCTTTTGTTTCTTAACCTGTCCCATTACCATCTCGTCTTGCCTTGAGCATCTCTTAATGTCTCTACTTACCATAGTTATCCCCTCCCCCCAGCCTCCCCCTTGCATTTTTATCTGTTTCATTTCCTGCCCTTTTCTCAGTTCTGACGAAGGGTTTCGACCTGAAATGTTAACTCTGTTTCTCTCTCCACGGATGTTGCCTGGCCTGCTGAGTGTTTCCAGCGTTTTCTGTTGTTGTCCCATATTCTTTGTTAACCATTCTCTCAATATGTCCCGCCACCTTCAGGGACATTAATCCCAGGTCCCTCTGCCCCTGCACACTCTTTAAAACTGCACCATTAAGTGTATATTGCCTCTCCCTGTCCCTTCTGCCAAAATGCATCACCTCACACTTCTCTGTATTAAATTCCATCTGCCATTTGTCTGCCCATTCTGCTAGCCTTTCTATGTCCTGTTGCAGTTGATTGGTATCATCCTCACTGTTTGCCACACCTCCAAGTTTGCTGTCATTGGCAAATTTAGAAATTCTACTCTGTATTCCAATATTCAGGTCATTTATATATATCAAAAAAGGAGCTTTTAAAAAGGAAGTGGATTAATATTTGCGGGGAAAGAGGAGAGTGAGACTAAATGGAGAGCTCTTTCAGAGCGAGGGCACAGGGCCGATGGGCTGAGCAGCCTCTGTCTGTGCTGTACAATTCTATCATTCCAGGATAAAAGCATTATGGCTGTTCCCAGGATTGCGGGCATTAATTTGCAGGATCCCTGTGGGCTGAATCTGCAGATTGAGGGAGTGATACCCCTTCCTGTTGATACATTGGGGCTGACATGTGGAGCCTGGACCCATCACGTCACAACACGTCACAACTGTGAGGAGAGCACAAAGAGTCAGCAAAGGGATGTAGATAGACTAAGTGAGTGGGCAGTAAGGTGGCAGATGGAGTATAATGTAGGGAAATGTGAGGTTATTCACTTTGGTAAAAAGAATAGAAAAACAGAACATTTTTTAAATAGTGAGAAACTTTCAAATGTTGGTGTTCAGAGAGATTTGGGTGTCTTCGTGCAAGAAACACAGAAAGCTAGCATGCAGGTACAGCAAGCAATAAGGAAGGCAAATGATATGTTGGCCTTTATTGCAAGGGGGTTGGAATATAAGAGTAAGGAAGTCTTGCTACAATTGTACAGGGCCTTGGTGAGACCACACCTGGAGTGCTGTGCACAGTTTTGGTCTCCTTATCTAAGGAAGGATATACTTGCCTTGGAGGCGGTGCAATGAAGGTTCACTAGATTGATTCCTGGGATGAGAGGGCTGTCCTATGATGAGAGATTGTGTAGAATGGGCCTATACTCTCTGGAGTTTAGAAGAATGCGAGGTGATCTCATTGAAACATACAAGATTCTAAAGGGGATTGACAGGATAGATGCTGAGAGGTTGTTTCCCCTGGCTGGAGAGTCTAGAACTAGGGGTCATAGTCTCAGGATAAGGGGTCGGCCATTTAGGACTGAGATGAGGAGGAATTTCTTCACTCAGAGGGTTGTGAATCTTTGGAATTCTCTGCCCCAGAGGGCCGTGGATGCTGAGTGTTTGAGTATATTCAAGGCTGAGTTGATAGATTTTTGGACTCATGGGGAATCAAGGGATATGGAGATCGGGCGGGAAAGTGGAGTTGAGGTCGATGATCAGCCATGATCTTATTGAATGGTGGAGCAGGCTCGAGGGCCCAGTGGTGGAGCAGGCTCGAGGGGCCGTGTGGCGGAGCAGGCTCGAGGGGCCGTGTGGCGGAGCAGGCTCGATGGGCCGTATGGCGGAGCAGGCTCGAGGGGCCGTGTGGCGGAGCAGGCTCGAGGGGCCGTATGGCGGAGCAGGCTCGATGGGCCGAGTGGCGGAGCAGGCTCGAGGGGCCGAGTGGCCAACTCCTGCTCCTGTTTCTTATGTTCTTATGTCACATCACGTCCATCTGTTGTACCCTGAACTTCTCTCAAAGGATAAATGTTCTGAGCCCTCTCCCGCTGGTCGCTCCTTTCAAAGGGAATTGGATAAACACTTGAAGGGAACAATTTGCAGGGCAATGGGGAAAGAACAGGGGAATGGGATTAATTGGAGAGCTCTACCAAAGAGCTGGCACAGGTGCGATGGGCTGAATGGCCTCCTTCTGTGCTGTATCATTCTATGATTCTATAAGAAGGAGACTGAGGAATGGGGAGAGAAAGGCAGGGGACAGCTGATTGGGAATCAAGCGGAGGCGAGAATGGGGTGGGTGTGAGGACCAGCCTTTCCTGCAGAGCCGGGAGCAGCAGCCAGTAAAGGGGCGAGTGG
>JASTWF010000043.1:1190603-1223103 GCA_030390025.1 Squalus acanthias
CCCGCCCTCGGTTCCCCCTCCCCTCTTGCTCAGGGAAGTTTTCCTGCTTCTTGGATGTTCTCACACAACAGCAGCTGGTGTGAAATCTGAGCAAATGCCCAGCTGCAGGGACCCGAGCTTCAGACAGTAAATACAGTAACATGTGCAGATGTCAGGTGATCAGAATGTCATAGGATCAAAGCTCCAGGAATGTCTCCCACGGGATGTGACTGACCGCTACCCACACCTGGAACGCTCCTGGGAACGTGGCAAGAGCTGGCTGCACTCTGCCTCACCCTTTCCTGGTCACAGGCGTTGGACAGAGGCACAAAGAGGGAAACCAGGGAACGGTTTTCAAAACTGAGTGTTGCCTGAAATGTTTACCATTAGACTTTCTCTCTGTTGCATAAGCAGCACCTGGAGGTTCTGAATTTAACTCATGATTCACCTGATAACAGGCTGTCTGTGCCACACCCCGGAATCCAGTAACAAAACTAAACAGTGTACGCAGCAAATAATCAGAATGATGTAGGTAAAAGCATAGGCTTGTCTTGATAATACCCTCAGAAATCTGAGAAGCTCAGTCTCAGGTCACTGCAACTTTTATCTAGTGATTACACTGTTTATACAGGAACAGGAGCTGACACTGAGACACACACGGGCCGTGCAGTACCAGACGGGAGTGAATCGTTCCCTTTTACCCGCTGTGTACTGTACATGTACAGGAGCTGACACTGAGACACACACGGGCCGTGCAGTACCAGACAGGAGTGAATCGTTCCCTTTTACCTGCTGTGTATTGTACATGTACAGGAGCTGACACTGAGATACACACGGGCCGTGCAGTACTAGACGGGAGTGAATCGTTCCCTTTTACCCGCTGTGTACTGTACATGTACAGGAGCTGACACTGAGACACACACGGGCCGTGCAGTACCAGACGGGAGTGAATCGTTCCCTTTTACCCGCTGTGTACTGTACATGTACAGGAGCCGACACTGAGACACACACGGGCCGTACAGTACCAGACGGGAGTGAATCGTTCCCTTTTACCCGCTGTGTACTGTACAGTATTTGACTGTAAAGCTAATTTATTCTGCATAAATATTTTAAGTATTAAAAGTAGTTTTTTTGGGTGATAATTGACCCATTATTTTTGTCCCATCTGTAGGCAATACCATTGGTACAAGGGAACTTAAAAATAAATCAAGGGGAGGAACTTATTGAATTTAATATAAGTTTTTAAAATGGTAATGGAGAAAATAATGGGACTTAAGATAGACAAATCTCCAAGACCTGATGGTTTCCACCACAGGGTATTAAAGAATCAGGTGGGGATATGGTAGATGCTTTAGTCTTTCAAAGCTCTCTAGATTTGGGAATTGTACCATTGGATTGGAAACATTGCAAATATCAGTTCATTATTTAAGAAAGAAGGGAGAGAGAAACCAGGAAACGACAGACCCGTCCGTTTAACATCAGGTGTGGGAACTTGCTGGGATCTATCATCAGGGACCGAGTGATTGTGCGCTTGAACAAATGTGAGCTGATCAGAGAGTCAGCATGAATTTATGAAGGGTAGGTCATCTCTGACTAATCTATTTTTTTTTTTAAGAGGTCACTAATAAGGTAGATAAGGGAATGTCTATGGATGTTGTCTATATGGACTTCCAGAAGGCATTTGATAAAGTTCTGCACAAGAGATTATTAGCAAAAATAAAAGTGCATGGAATTGTAGGTAGCCTTGTGATATGAGTTGGTAATTGGCTGGGAGCTGGGAGACAAAGAGTGGGGATAAAGGAAACATACTGTGATTGGTGGGGTGTGACAAGTGGTGTTCCCCAGGGATCTGTTCTGGGGCCTCAGCTTTTCA
Source organism: Squalus acanthias (assembly GCA_030390025.1). NCBI lineage: Eukaryota > Metazoa > Chordata > Chondrichthyes > Squaliformes > Squalidae > Squalus > Squalus acanthias. The sequence goes on from JASTWF010000043.1 coordinate 1,192,456, forward strand.
CCATGTTTATTAATGGATGAAGGAATAGAGAGTTGTATATCCAAATATGCAGATGGCAAACGGAACCCAGTACTCCAGACGGAGTCTGACCAAGGCTCTGTACAATGGAGGAGGGACAGTAAGTTGTGTGGATGGGAGCAGGGAGTTACAGAGGGGCAGAGACAGATTCAGTGAGTGGGCAAAACTGTGACAGATGGAGGTCAGTGTGGGGAAAGTGTGAGGTCACCCACATTGGATCTGAGAAAGACAAATCAGATATTTTCTTAATGGTGAGAGACTCGGAGCTGTGGAAGTGTAAAGGGATTTAGGGGGTCAAGGTGAGAAATCACTAAAAGCCAGTGTGCAGGTACAAAAAGTAATCAAACAGGCTAATGGAACGTTAGCCTTTATCTCCAGAGGGCTGGAATACAAAGGGGTGGAAGGGAAGCTTCAGCTGTACAGAGCTCTGGTTAGTCACTGTGTTCAGTTCTGGGCCCCGCACCTGAGGAAGGATATATTGGCCTCGGAGGGGGGGCAGCGCAGATTCACCAGAATGATCCCGGGGCTAAAAGGGGTAAATTATGAGGACAGGTTGCACAGACTGGGCTTGTATTCCCTTGTGTTTAGAAGGTTGAGGGGTGATCTAATCGAGGTGTTTAAGATGATTAAAGGATTCAATAGGGTAGATAGAGAGAAACTATTTCCTCTGGTGGGGGGAGCCCAGAACAAATTGTCAGCCGTGGCTCAGTGGGAAGCACTCTCGCCTCTGAGTCAGAAGGTCGTGGGTTCAAGTCCCAATCCAGAGACTTTAGCACAAAAATCCAGGCTGATAATCCAGTGCAGTACTGAGAGAGTGCTGCACTGTCGGAGGGGCAGTACTGAGGGAGTACTGCACTGTCGGAGGGGCAGTACTGAGAGAGCGCTGCACTGTCGGGGGGCAGTACTGAGGGAGCGCCGCACTGTCGGAGGGGCAGTACTGAGGGAGCGCCGCACTGTCGGAGGGGCAGTACTGAGGGAGCACTGCACTGTCGGAGGGGCAGTATTGTGGGAGCGCTGCACTGTCGGAGGGGCAGTACTGAGGGAAAGCTGCACTGTCGGAGGGGCAGTACTGAGGGAGTGCTGCACTGTCGGAGGGGCAGTACTGAGGGAGCGCTGCACTGTCGGAGGGGCAGTACTGAGAGAGTGCTGCACTGTCGGGGGGCAGTACTGAGGGAGCGCTGCACTTTCGGAGGGGCAGTACTGAGGGAGCGCCGCACTGTCGGAGGGGCAGTACTGAGGGAGCGCTGCACTGTCGGAGGGGCAGTACTGAGGGAGCGCTGCACTGTCGGGGGGCAGTACTGAGGGAGCGCTGCACTTTCGGAGGGGCAGTACTGAGGGAGCGCTGCACTGTCGGAGGGGCAGTACTGAGGGAGCGCTGCACTGTCGGAGGGGCAGTACTGTGGGAGCGCTGCACTGTCGGAGGGTCAGTACTGAGGGAGAGCTGCACTGTCGGAGGGGCAGTACTGAGGGAGCGCTGCACTGTCGGAGGGGCAGTACTGAGGGAGCGCTGCACTGTCGGAGGGGCAGTACTGTGGGAGCGCTGCACTGTCGGAGGGGCAGTACTGAGGGAGCGCTGCACTGTCGGAGGGGCAGTACTGAGGGAGCGCTGCACTGTCGGAGCGGCAGTACTGAGGGAGCGCCGTACTGTTGTAGGTGCCGTCTTTCAGATGATACACTAAACCAAGGTCCCATCTGTCCTCTCAGGTGGATGTAAAAGATCCCATGGCATTATTTCGAAGGAGATTAGGGGAGTTCTCCCCGGTGCCCTGGCCAATATTTATCCCTTAACCAACATCACTAAAACAGATTATCTGGTCATTTATCTTACTGCTGTTTGTGGGATCTTGCTGTGCGCAAATTGGCTGCCGTGTTTCCTACATTACAACAGTGACTACACTTCAACAAAAGTACTTAATTGGCTGTAAAGAGCTTTGGGACGTCCTGAGGCCGTGAAAGGCGCTATAGAAATGTAGGTCAGTCAGTCTTTCTTTCTTTCTGGGACACCTGATATCTGAATGATTCCGGCACTTTATAATACACAGGAACTGATCTGATTGTGTCTCGAACGGTTTGCGAGAAGCCCATGGCTGCCCACTAACTGCTGACACACCTCACCACTCAGCTCAATCTTCACCCCTTCACCCTCCGCATGTCCTGTGGGTGCGATTCGTTCTCGAAAGGGCCTCAGTGCAAACAAAAGCAGCTGGGGGTTCGTAATTCCTGCACAGGAGAATAAGAGGTAACGCCCTAGTAACCGTCTCTCAAAGAGAGTTCTGTTCCTGACACACTCACCAGCTGCAGTCAACAAGCCACTCCTTACAGGGGCCACTGCAGGGCAACTTACTCGAAGTAACAGCAACAGGGCAGTGTGTTTCTCCAAGAGATGTTTAGACAGCCCTCCGAGGTGTGCCGATGTTTTAACACAGATTCCAAACGGAGCACAATCAGTGTGGGCACTGTCTCAAACACGGGGAGATTTTGGTCTCTCTACTGCCCCGTCTATTGATGGGAAGGGGTGGCAGCAAGGCCAAAATCGCTAAAGATGTATCACTGCCCTTTCCCCACTCACTGCCATTTTCAAGCAGGCGGCCAGTAACAACAACAACTTGCATTTATTTAGCACCTTTAACGTAGTGAAAGGTCCCAGGGCGCTTCACAGGAACGATTATCAGACAAAATTTGACACCGAGCCACATAAGGAGATATTAGGACAGGTGACCAAAAGCTTGGTCAAAGAGGTCGGTTTTAAGGAGCGTCTTAAAGGAGGAGAGAGAGGCGGAGAGGTTTAGGGAGGGAATTCCAGAGCTTAGGGCCCAGGCAGCTGAAGGCACGGCCGCCAATGGTGGCGCGATTAAAATCAGGGATGCGCAAGAGGCCAGAATTGGAGGAGCGCAGAGATCTCGGAGGGTTGTAGGGCTGGAGGAGGTTACAGAGATAGGGAGGGGTGAGGCCAGGGAGGGATCTGAATACGAGGATGAGAGTTTTAAAATGAGTAGTTTAGAAGGAACTTTGTAACCCAAAGGGTTACTAGAATATGGACCATTACCACAAGGGGCTGATGCAAGTCAGAGTTTGGGGTCAGGCAGGGTGCTCATTACCATATGTTAATCATAGAATCATAGAAATTTACAGCACAGAAGGAGGCCATTCAGCCCATCTTGTCCGTGCCGACCGACAAAGAGCTCTCCACCCGAATCCCACTTTCCAGCTCTTGGTCCGATGCCCTGTAGGTTACGGCACTTCAAGTGCATATCCAAGTACTTTTTAAATGTGATGAGGGTCTCTGCCTCTACCACCCTTTCAGGCAGTGAGTTCCAGACCCCCACCACCCTCTGGGTGAAAAGATTTCTCCTCAACTCCCCTCTAAACCTCCTACCAATTACTTTAAATCTGTGCCCCCTGGTTATTGATCTCTCTGCTAAGGGAAATAGGTCCTTCCTATCCACTCTATCTAGGCCCATCATAATTTTATACACCTCAAATAGGTCTCCTCTCAGCCTCCTCTATTCCAAAGAGAGGCGGCGGACCTGGGTGGAGCGGCTGCGGCGAGGCGGAGCAGATAAAAGAGGCGGCGGCGACCAGGTAGGCGACCAATCTGAGCCCCCAGAGCGGGAGAGAGAGAAGTAAAAAATAATCAAAGTGTGACATCACCGGAAAGCAGGTAAGTGATTGGTTGGTGAGTATTTCTCTTTTTCTCCATTTTCCAAACTTAAATTTTTTTGGTTTATAGTTTCTAGGGTCTCTGTGGTGTAGCGGGGACAGTTGGTAAACAAGGGCCCTATATCATTTAATTATAGTATAATTGGTGGGATTGATTCGATATAATTTAAGTTCAATTAATTAAAGGGTAAGTCATGGCAGCACAGCTCGGCGCCGTGCTGTGCTCCTCCTGCACTATGTGGGAAATCGGGGACACTTCCTGTGTCCCTGACGACCATGTGTGCAGGAAGTGTATCCAGCTGCAGCTACTGGCAGACCGCATTGTGGTGCTGGAGCTGCGAATGGATACATACTGGAGCATTCGCGATGCTGAGGACCTCGTGGATATCACGTTTAACCAGTTGGTCACACCGCAGGTAAAGGCTGCACAGGCAGAAAGAGAATGGGTGACCACCAGGCAGAGTAGTAGGCGCAGGCAGGTAGTGCAGGAGTCCCCTGTGGACATCCCCCTCTCAAACAGATATACCACTTTGGATATTGTTGAGGGAGATGGCTTATTGGGGGAAGGCAGCAGCAGCCAACTTCCTGGCACCAGGGGTGGTTCTGCTGCACAGGAGGGGAGGAAAAAGAGCGGGAGAGCTATAGTGATAGGGGATTCTATTGTAAGGGGAATAGATAGGCGTTTCTGCGGCCGCAAACGAGACTCCAGAATGGTGTGTTGCCTCCCTGGTGCAAGGGTCAAGGATGTCTCAGAGCGGCTGCAAAAACATTTTGGAAGAGGAGGGTGAACAGCCAGTTGTCGTGGTGCATATAGGTACCAACGATATAGGTAAAAAACGGGATGAGGTCCTAAAAGCTGAATATAGGGAGTTAGGAGATAAATTTAAAAATAGGACCTCAAAAGGTAGTAATCTCAGGATTGCTACCAGAGCCACGTGCTAGTCAGAGTAGAAAGAGAAGGATATTTCAGATGAATACGTGGCTAGAGGAATGGTGCAAGGGGGAGGGATTCAAATTCCTGGGACATTGGAACCGGTTCTAGGGGAGGTGGGACCAGTACAAATCGGACAGTTTGCACCTGGGCAGGACCGGGACCGATGTCCTTGGGGGAGTGTTTGCTAGTGCTCTGGGGGAGGGTTTAAACTAAAATGGCAGGGGGTTGGGAACCTGAGCAGGGAGACAGAGGAAAGGGAAACAAGAATAGAAGCAAAAGTCAGGAAGGAAAAAAACAAAGGTGTCTGTCAGAGAAATCAAGGGTTTAAATCAAACGTGGCCACAGTAAAAAAAAATTCTAAAAGGTCTAAGAGCGTTAAAAAAACAAGCCTGAAGGCTTTGGGGGAGAAATTCAGTATCGCCCCATTTGGGGCGCAATTATCGGCCGGGCGCAAAGATTAGCGCCTGGCGTTAATTATCGCCACCGACTGCAAACTTGACTTTTATCGCCCCTGGAGGTGATTGCAGCGCTAAATCAGGCGCTTCACACCTGTCTTAAGGCGCAAAGGCCAAGGAGCGAGGCGCTACCTCAGAGCGCTGGCGAAGCTCATGTAATGTCAGTCAGCAATGGAACACACACACAATGGCACGGGCCAGTTCTTAAAGGGGATGGTTAATCTTGCTTTCCATCCACATCCTGCTCATTGCAGCCTTGAATCTCGGCCTGGAGAGACCTGCACATCAAATGTGCTGGAAAGAACAATGGAGAGTACCAGGCAAAGAGCTCAGAGTGCAAGGAATGGAAAATCAAAATGAACCTGCAAAGTGCTGCTCAGTACCCAAAACTCCTTCACACAACGTTGAATCTCTCCAGAAGTCTCTCCCTCTCTCTCTCAGAATGCGTAGTTCAAAAATGGCACCAACAATAAAAGGCAGGAAGCGGTCACCTTTAAATAGCGCTCCCCCTTTCCCTTCATGACTGCAGAACGCTCCCCTCAACCTGTCGTTGCTCGCGTCAGGCGGTAAGGCAGGGGGCGCCACTCAATATCCGCTCCGGGGCGTTGCGCACTCGAGTGACGTCATGATCTGCCAGCGCAGGAGATCATGGCGGTAGTGTTTAGCGCCGCCGCAAAATGTCTAGTTAATTTCGCGAGCGGCGCAAACTTCGCCGCGCCTGGGCGCTAGATGCTTTGCGCCCCATTAGCGCCCTCTTAAGGCGCTAACGGGAGGCACAACCAACTGAATTTTTCCCCCTTTGTGTCTTAATGCGAGGAGCATTCGTAATAAGGTGGATGAATTAGCTGCGCAAATAGAGGTAAACGAATATGATATGATTGGGATTACGGAAACATGGCTCCAGGGTGACCAAGGCTGGGAACTCAACATACAGGGGTATTCAATATTCAGGAAAGATAGGCAAAAAGGAAAAGGAGGTGGGGTAGCATTGCTGGTTAAAGAGGGGATTAACACAATTATAAGGAAGGATATTAACTCTGATGATGTGGAATCTGTATGGGTAGAACTGAGAAATACCAAGGGGCTGAAAACGCTAGTGGGAGTGGTGTATAGACCCCCAAACAGTAATACAGAGGTTGGGGATGGCATTAAAAGGAAAATTAGAGAAGCGTACAATAAGAGCACAGCAGTTATCATGGGTGACTTTAATCTACATATAGATTGGGCTAACCAAATTAGTAACAATACTGTGGAGGAGGAATTCCTGGAGTGTATACGGGATGGTTTCCTGGACCAATATGTCGAGGAACCAACTAGAGATCAGGCCATCTTAGACTGGGTATTATGTAATGAGAAAGGATTAATTAGCAATATTGTTGTGCGAGGCCCCTTGGGTCGGAGCGATCATAATATGATCGAATTCTTCATTAAGATGGAGAGTGAAGTAGTTGACTCAGAGACTAGGGTCCTGAATTTAAATAAAGGAAACTACGATGGTATGAGGCGCGAGTTGGGTAGGATTGATTGGAGAATGTCACTCAAAGGGTTGACGGTGGAGAGGCAATGGCAAGCATTCAAAGATCACATGAATGAACTACAGAATTTGTTCATCCCAGTTTGGCATAAAAATAAAACAAAAAAGGTGACTCAACCGTGGCTAACAAAGGAAATTAGGGATAGCATAAGATCCAAGGAAAGGACATATAAATTGGCCAAAAAAAGCAGAAAACCTGAGGATTGGGAGCAGTATAGGATTCAGCAAAGAAGGACAAAGGGATTAATTAAGAGGGGGAAAATAGAGTATGAGAGTAAGCATGCGAGGAACTTAAAAACTGACTGTAAAAGCTTTTATAGATATGTGAGGAGAAAAAGATTGGTGAAGTCAAGCATAGGTCCCTTACAGTCAGAATCAGGGGAATTTATAATGGGGAACAAAGAAATGGCTGACCAATTAAATTCATACTTTGGTTCTGTCTTCACAAATGAGGACACAAATAACCTCCCAGAGATGTCGGAGAACATAGGGTCTAATGAGAGGGAGGAACTGAATGAAGTCAGTATTTGTAGGGAAATGGTGTTAGGGAAATTGACGGGATTGATGGCCGATAAATCCCCAGGGCCTGATAATCTACATCCTAGGGTACTTAAGGAAGTGGCCCTAGAAATAGTAGATGCATTGCTGGTCATCTTCCAAAATTCTATAGACTCTGGAACAGTACCCATGGATTGGAGGGTAGCTAATGTTACCCCACTATTCAAAAAAGGTGGTAGAGAGAAAACGGGGAATTATAGACCGGTAAGCCTGACATCGGTAGTGGGGAAAATGCTAGAGTCCATTATAAAAGATGTAATAGCAGAGCACTTGGAAAACAGTGACAGGATCGGACAAAGTCAACATGGATTTACAAAAGGCAAATCGTGCTTGACTAATCTACTGGAATTTTTTGAGGATGTAACTGGTAAAATGGATAAGGGAGAACCAGTGGATGTGGTGTATTTGGACTTTCAGAAGGCTTTCGATAAGGTCCCGCATAAGAGATTAGCGTGTAAAGTTAGGGCACATGGGATTGGGGGCAAGGTATTGACTTGGATAGAGAACTGGTTGGCAGACAGAAAGCAAAGAGTTGGAATAAATGGGTCTTTTTCCGAGTGGCAGGTGGTGACTAGTGGGGTACCACAGGGATCGGTCCTATGACCCCAGCTATTCACAATATATATTAATGATCTGGACGATGGAATTGGATGTAATATCTCCAAGTTTGCAGATGACACAAAGCTGGGTGGGAGTGTGTGCCGTGAGGAGGATGCCGAGAAACTCCAGTATGATTTGGACAGGTTGGGTGATTGGGCAGATGCATGGCAGATGCAATATAATGTGGATAAATGCGAGGTTATCCACTTTGGTGTCAAAAACAGGAAGGCAGATTATTATCTGAATGGCAATAGATTGGGAGAAGGGGAAGTGCAACGAGATCTGGGTGTCCTTGTGCACCAATCGCTGAAGATAAGCATGCAGGTGCAGCAGGCGGTTAAGAAGGCAAATGGTATGTTGGCCTTCGTATCGAAAGGGTTCGAGTACAGAAACAAGGATGTCTTGCTGCAGTTATACAGGGCCTTGGTGAGACCACATCTTGAGTATTGTGTGCAGTTTTGGTCGCCTTATCTGAGGAAGGATGTTCTTGCCATGGAGGGAGAGCAGCGAAGATTCACCAGACTGATACCTGGGATGGCAGGAATGACGTATGAGGAGAGATTGGGTCGATTGGGCTTATACTCACTGGAGTTTAGAAGAATGAGAGGGGATCTCATTGAAACTTATAAAATTCTAACAGGACTAGACAGACTAGATGCAGGAATGATGTTCCCGATGGCCGGGGAGTCCAGAACCAGGGGTCACAGTCTAAGGATAAGGGGTAAGCCATTTAGGACTGAGATGAGGAGGAATTTCTTCACCCAGAGAGTGGTGAACCTGTGGAATTCTCTACCACAGAAGGCAGTAGAGGCCAATTCATTGAATATATTCAAGAAGGAGTTAGATATATTTCTTAAAACTAAAGGGATCAAGGGATATGGGGAGAAGGCAGGGACAGGGTACTGAATTTGGATGATCAGCCATGATCTCATTGAATGGCGGAGCAGGCTCGAGGGGCTGAATGGCTTACTCCTGCTCCTATCTTCTATGTTTCTATGTTTCTATGTAACCCCAGCCTATCCAGTCTTTCCCCAGCCCAGGCAACATCCTCGTAAATCTCCTCTGCACCCTCTCTAGTGCAATCACATCCTTCCTGTAATGTGGTGACCAGAACTGCACGCAGTACTCTAGCTGCGGCCTAACTAGTGTTTTATACAGTTCAAGCATAACCTCCCATCTCTTATATTCTATGCCTCGGCTAATAAAGGCAAGTATGCTGTATGCCTGCTTAACCACCTTATCTACCTATCCTGCTACCTTCAGGGATCTGTGGACATGCACTCCGAGGTCCCTCTGATCCTCTGCACTTCTCAGTGTCATACCATTTATAGTGTATTCCCTTGCCTTGTTAGCCCTCCCCAAATGCATTACCTCACACTTCTCCAGATTGAACTCCATTTGCCACTGTTCTGCCCACCTGACCAGTCCATTGATATCTTCCTGCAGTCTGCAGCTTTCTTCTTCATTACCAACCACACGGCCAATTTTTGTATCATCTGCAAACTTCTTAATCATACTTCCTACATTCAAGTCCAACTCATTGATATATATCACAAAGAGCCGGTGTATCAGGGTCACACAATGTAGACGGGAGCCCCCGAACCAAAACGTGCAGCGGCTCGACCTTCCAAGCCCCGCCCTCCGACCCCAAGTTGGGGCCATGACCCAAACCCTGCAATTGACATGGTGGGAGTAGCGAGGCCACGAGAGATGGCAAGGTCGAGGGGGTGGCCGTGAATATGGGTTGGGGAGTTCACATGGAGGAAGAGATTAAGGGAAGATAGGAGGAGGAGAGAGAGCATGATGAATTGAGATGAAGGTTGAAATCACCGAGGATGAGAAGTCGTTCGGTGCAGAGGCTGAGGGAGGAGAGCAGTGAAGATATCTCGGTAATAAAATGTTTATGGTACTTGGGTGGGCGGTAGAGAACGACAATTTTAAATGAGAGGTGAGAGGGGTGGAATAAGGTCAGATGCTCAAAGGAGGAGAAAGTGGCGGAGGAGTAGGGGGACAGACCAAGGTGTGATTTGGTGATGAGAGCCACACCGCCACCACGGTAGTCTGAGCGGGGCAAGTGGTGGAAGGTATAGCCAGGTGGGGAGGCTTCATTTAAGGGTAAGGTGTCATCACCCCTCAACCAAGTTTCTGTAAGAGCCATGATGTCAATGCAATCATCCACGATAAGCTCATGGATGGCAAGGGCCTTGTTCTCAAGTGAACAAACATTCTGCAGGGAGATGCGGAGAGGGTTGGTGATGGCTGCTCCACTGCCAGAGTCCAGAGGTTCAGCGCTTTGAGGGGTGAGTTGGACGGGCAGGAGATTGGCAAGATTATTGAGTGTACAGCACAGAAACAGGCCATTCGGCCCAACTGGTCCGTGCCGGTGTTTATGCTCCACACGAGCCTCCTCTCACCCTCTTCATCTCACCTTATCACCATATCCTTTTATTCCTTTCTCCCTCGTGTGTTTATCTAGCTTCCCCTTAAATGTATCTATACTATTTGCCTCAACCACTCCCTGTGGTAGCGAGTTCCACATTCTCACCACTCTCTGGGTAAAGAAGTTTCTCCTGAATTCCCTATTGGATTTATTAGTGACTATCTGATATTTATGGCCCCTAGTTTTGATCTCCCCCATGAGTGGAAACATCTTCTCTATGTCTACCCTATCAAACCCCTTCATAATTTTAAAGACCTCTCTCAGGTCACCCCTCAGCCTTCTCTTTTCTAGAGAAAAGAGACCCAGCCTGTTCAATCTTTCCCGATAGCTGTAATCTCTCAGTTCTGGTATCATCCTTGTAAATCTGTTTTGCACCTTCTCCAGTGCCTCGATATCCTTTTTATAATATGGAGACCAGAACTGTGCACAGTGCTCCAAGTGCGGTCTAACCAAGGTTCGCTACAAGTTTAACATAACTTCTCTGCTTTTCAATTCTATTCCTCTAGAAATTAAATCCCAGTGCTTGGTTTGCCTTATTAACCTGTATTTTAGTGATTTGTGTATCTGTACCCCCAGATCTCTCTGTTCCTCTACCCCATTTAGACCCTTATTTCCCAAGCAGTATGTGGCCTCCTTATTCTTCCTACCAAAATGTACCACCTCACACTGATCTGTATTGAAATTCATTTGCCAATTACACGCCCATTCTGCAAGTTTATTAATGTCTTCCTGTATTTTGTCGCAGTCCTCCTCAGTATGATTTGGACAGGTTTGGTGATTGGACCCCAGCTATTCACAATATATATTAATGATCTAGACGAGGGAACTAGATGTAACAGCTCCAAGTTTGCAGACGTCACAAAGCTGGGTAGGCGTGTGTGCTGTGAGGAGGATGCAGAAAAACTCCAGTATGATTTGGACAGGTTGGGTGATTGGGCAGATGCATGGCAGATGCAGTATAATGTGGATAAATGCGAGGTTATCCACTTTGGTGGCAAAAACAGGAAGGCAGATTATTATCTGAACGACAATAGATTGGGAAAAGGGGAAGTGCAACGAGATCTGGGTGTCCTTGTGCACCAGTCGCTGAAGGTAAGCATGCAGGTGCAGCAGGCGGTTAAGAAGGCAAATGGTATGTTGGCCTCCATAGCGAGAGGATTCGAGTACAGGAGCAAGGATGTCTTGCTGCAGTTGTACAGGGCCTTGGTGAGACCACACCTTGAGTATTGTGTGCAGTTTTGGTCGCCTTATCTGAGGAAGGATGTTCTTGCCATGGAGGGAGTGCAACGAAGATTCACCAGACTCACACCTGGGATGGCAGGAATGACGTATGAAGAGAGATTGGGTTGATTGGGCTTGTATTCGCTAGAGTTTCGAAGAATGAGAGGGAATCTCATTGAAACTTATAAAATTCTAACAGGACTAGACAGACTAGATGCAGGAAGGATGTTCCTGATGGCCGGGGAGTCCAGAACCAGGGGTCACAGTCTAAGGATAAGGGGTAAGCCATTTAGGACAGAGATGAGGAGGAATTTCTTCACCCAGAGAGTGATGAACCTGTGGAATTCTCTACCACAGAAGGCAGTTGAGGCCAATTCATTAAATATATTCAAGAAGGAGTCAGATATATTTCTTAAGGCTAAGGGATCAAGGGATATGGGGAGAAGGCAGGGACAGGGTACTGAATTTGGATGATCAGCCATGATCTCATTAAATGGCGGAACAGGCTCGAGGGGCCGAATGGCCTACTCCTGCTCCTGTCTTCTATGTTTCTATGTAACTACACCCCCCAATTTAGTGTTATCCGCAAATTTTGAAATTGTACTTCCGATCCCTGAATTCAAATCATTAATGTAAATTGTGAACAACAGTGGTCCCAGCACCGATCCATGTGGAACACCACTTTCCAGCATTTGTCAATCCGATTAACTACCTTTAACCTGTACACTCTAATTTCTGTTTTGTAGCCAGCTTGCTATCTATTCTGCTACTTGTCCTCTGACACCACATGTTCTGACCTGAGTGTGCTGAATGGCCTCCTTCTGTGTCGTATCTTTCTATAATTCTAGTTACTGAATTATCCATGGTCATTTTTAACACCTCTCTCAGATCTCCTCTTAACCTTCTGTGTTCTAATGAAAAGAGTCCCAGTTTCTCTCATCTCTCCTCAGGACTAAAGCCTCTGGTATATTCTTCGTAGGGAGACCAAAACAGGGCCTGATATTCTCCCTGTCTAAGCCGATGATGTGCACTGTGCTCTCCCCAGACACACTGCCAGCTCGCACTGCATCAAACAGATTGACTTTCCAGAAATGTTCCAGAAGGAGACCAGGGGGGGCCGAGATCCCAATCGGTTCCAAAGCCTATCATGTGCCTGGGTGGAAATCTTTACTCTTCTCTGCGATACTTGGTTTAACTCTTTCAGCTGTGAGTGCAATGGGGATGTGCTACTGATTGCACAATGTGTGTTGTACATGTGGGAGCTTTCAATTGGGTGCAAGCAGTAGGTTTATGCCAAGAAATGGGTTAACACTTTAGATAAAGATGTCAGTGACCTTGGGTTCCCTCCGTGGCTCAGGGAATCAATACTCCGCCGGGCACAGAGTTGTCCCACTCAGTGTGGATCTACTCATGGAGTATGGAACTCTGCCATGCAGACCAGGTCTGAACCCCACTCTGTGCTGACTCTGTCTGATATGGAGACACACAATCTCTCCTTGTAGGAACAGTCCCTACTTGCCTAAAAGAGTTTAGGCCCATGATAGCAAGGGCCAAGGATTAGGGATTCCCAACTGTGTGCAGCAATATTGCTAAAGTCCTGGTAAGCTTCCCACTGCCTGTCCAGTCAGGACCTACTGACTAGGCTTTGAATTCCATTGTCTCTGTGAGTCATTGTTGTGCTGCACCGGACTCATTGCTGTTGTATTTTGCAACACAGTCAGCCTTTGTATTTCGCTCTAGAAAAGAAACAGTGCAGTCAGCAAGGAGATTAAATCAGGTTCTCTCCTGCATGGGCAGGTGGAGTTGTGTCCATTAACAGAACACCCATCCACACTCCGAGTGTAAGTCACACATATCACACAGCACCAGGTAAACTCTCACTAATAACCGGCAAAACATTCCAATCTCCAAAGTCACTTCCCGTCCACACCCATAACATTCGAATACCAAATCCCATTCAATAAAATCGCCTCCTCTCCACCCCACTATTAAACTAAGGAGTGTCTGTCCCGTGTGTCTCCAGCATTTGCACTCCTGGACAGTGCAGGGTGGCATAGACCCTGCTGTCGTGAATCTGCTTATCTTCCCTGTGTCCATGAAACGTTGGATTGGTTCTGATCAATGAGATCGTTCGGACAAGTTGTTTTACCATCCAGGACACAGCCTGACATCTCATCCAAAGGACGGGGTAGATACAGAGTAAAGCTCCCTCTACACTGTCCCATCAAACACTCCCAGGGCAGGTACAGCACGGGTTAGATACAGAGTAAAGCTCCCTCTACACTGTCCCATCAAACACTCCCAGGGCAGGTACAGCACGGGTTAGATACAGAGTAAAGCTCCCTCTACACTGTCCCATCAAACACTCCCAGGGCAGGTACAGCACGGGTTAGATACAGAGTAAAGCTCCCTCTACACTGTCCCATCAAACACTCCCAGGGCAGGTACAGCACGGGTTAGATACAGAGTAAAGCTCCCTCTACACTGCCCCATCAAACACTCCCAGGACAGGTACAGCACAGGTTAGATACAGAGTAAAGCTCCTTCTACACTGTCCCATCAAACACTCCCAGGGCAGGTACAGCACGGGTTAGATACAGTGTAAAGCTCCCTCTACACTGTCCCATCAAACACTCCCAGGGCCGGTACAGCACGGGTTAGATACAGAGTAAAGCTCCCTCTACACTGTCCCATCAAACACACCCAAGTTTAAGGAAAGATTTGATAGAGGTGTTACACATTGAGTGAGGTACATGAATTTAGTATCAATAGGTTACTCAGTGAGTGAAGTATTTGAATCTAATATGAATACTTTACTCATTGAGTGTTATATATATAGGGCACTGGTGAGACCACACCTGGAGTATCGTGTACAGTTCTGGACTCCTTACGTAAGGAAGGATATACAGAATATTTTTTAAATAGTGAGAAATTATTAAATGTTGGTGTTCAGAGTGATTAAGGTGTCCTCGTACAGGAAACACAGAAAGTTAGCATGCAGGTACAGCAAGCAATTAGGAAGGCAAATGTCATGTTGGCCTTTATTGCAAGGGGGTTGGAGTACAAGGGTAAGGAAATCTTGCTACAATTGTACAGGGCCTTGGTGAGACCACACCTGGAGTACTGTGCACAGTTTTGGTCTCCTTATCTTAGGAAGGATATACTTGCCTTGGAGGCGGTGCAACGAAGGTTCACTAGATTGATTCCTGGGATGAGAGGGCTGTCCTATGATGAGAGGTTGTGTAGAATGGGCCTATACTCTCTGGAGTTTAGAAGAATGGGAGGTGATCTCACTGAAACGTATAAAATTCTTAGAGGGCTTGATAGGGTAGATGCAGGGAGGATGTTTCCACTGGCTGGAGAATCTAGAACCAGGGGTCACAGTCTCAGGATAAGGGGTCGGCCATTTAGGACTGAGATGAGGAGAAATTTCTTCACTCAGAGGGTTGTGAATCTTTGGAATTCTCTGCCCCAGAGGGCTGTGGATGCTCAGTCGTTGAGTATATTCAAAGCTGAGATCGATAGATTTTTGGGCACTAAGGGAATCAATGGGTATGGGGATAGGGTGAGAAAGTGGAGTTGAGATAGAAGATCAGCCATGATCTCCCGGTTGCGACTGTTCTCTGCAGCCGCGACCGAGAGTTCCGAAGGTTGTGTTGCCTGCCCGGTGCCAGGATTAAAGACATTTCCTCGTGGCTGGAGAAAAACTTGGAGTGGGAGGGGGAGGATCCAGTTGTCATGGTCCATGTAGGAACCAACGACATAGGTCGAACTAGGAATGAGGTTCTGCTGGGAGAGTTTGAGGAGCTAGGATCCAAATTAAAAAGCAGAATCTCAAAGGTATTAATCTCTGGATTGTTACCTGAGCCACGTGCCAATTGGCATAGGGATAAGCAGATTAGAAGGTTAAATGAGTGACTCAAAGAGTGGTGTGCGAGGCAGGGGTTTTGCTTCATGGGGCACTGACACCAGTAATGGGGAAACAGGGAGCTGTTCCGTTGGGACAGGCTCCACTTAAAATGGGCTAGACCCAGTGTCCTGGTGAATCGAATAACTAGGGCAGTAGACAGGGCTTTAAACTAATGAAGGGGGGCTGGGAGGATTCAGGAAAGAGTAAATTTAAAAGCAGCGAGAGAAATGTCAAGGCTCTAGAGCAGAGTAGAGTTTTGGGTAAAAATAAGCAGAGTGGGTCAGGAAGGGACAGAGAGAGTAACAAAGGTAATAAGGCTTCAGTGACTAAGGTGACATCAGGGAAAAATAGAAATAAGTCAAAGCTAAAGGCACTATACCTGAATGCACGAAGCATTCGCAACAAAATAGATGAATTAATAGCGCAGATAGAAATTAACAGGTTTGATCTAATAGCCATTCCAGAGACATGGTTGCAAAGTGACCAAGGTTGGGAACTAAATATTCCAAGATACTTAACTTTTAGAAGAGATAGGCAAAATGGAAAAAGAGGAGGGGTAGCCCTGAAAATAAAGGATGGGATAAAGACAGTAGAGAGAAAGGATCTTAACTCTGAAAATCAAGAAGTAGAATCAGTTTGGGTGGAGCTAAGAAACAGCAAGGGGCAGAAAACATTGGTGGGAGTTGTTTATAGGCCCCCTAACAGTAGTTGGAATGTAAGGCAGAGTATAAATCAGGAAATTAGAGGCGCATGTAACAAGGGTAATACAGTAATCATAGGGGACTTTAATCTACATATAGACTGGACAAACCAAATTTGCAGTAATAGTGTGGAGGACGAGTTCATGAGATGTGTACAAGATAGTTTTCTAGGTCAGTATGTTGAGGAACCAACTAGGGAACAGGCTATTTTAGATCTAGTATTGTGCAATGAGAAAGGGTTAATTAATAACCTTGTAGTAAAGAGGCCTTTAGGGAAGAGTGACCATAATATGATAGAATTTTATATTGAGTTTGAAAGTGATTTAGTTAAATCCGAAACTGGGGCCTTAACTCTAAACAAAGCAAACTACGTAGGAATGAGGGGCGAGTTGGCTAAGGTCGATTGGGAAACTACATTAAAAGTTATGACAGTAGACAAGCAATGGCTAGCATTTAAAGAATTAATACATAACTTACAACAAATATACATTCCATTAGGGCACAAAAGCCCCACAGGAAAAGTAATCCAACCGTGGCTAACAAGAGAAGTTAAAGATAGTATTAGATCAAAGGAAGAGGCTTATAATGTTGTCAAAAAGAGCAGTAAGCCTGAGGATTGGGAGGATTTTAGAATTCAGCAAAGGAAGACCAAGAAAGGGAAAATAGAATATGAGAGTAAACTAGCGAGAGACATAAAAACAGACTGTACAAGCTTCTATAGCTATGTAAAAAGGAAAAGATTAGCGAATGTAAATGTGGGTCCTTTACAGGCTGAGACAGTCTTCACGGAAGAAGACGCAAAATACCTCCTGAAATAATGGAGAACCAAGGGTCTAGCGAGAATGAGGAACTGAAAGAAATTACTATTAATAAAAAAATAGTACTGGAGAAATTAATGGGACTGAAAGCCAATAAATCCCCTGGACCTGATGGCCTACATCCTAGGGTTTTGAAAGAGGAGGCTATAGAGATAGTGGATGCATTGGTTGTGATCTTGCAAAATTCCATTGAATCTAGAACAGTTCCTGCGGATTGCAAGGTAGCAAATGTAACCCCACTATTTCAGAAAGGACGGAGAGAGAAAATGGGGAACTACAGACCAGTTAGCCTGACATCAGTAGTAGGGAAAATGCTAGAATCTATTATTAAGGACGTGGTAACAGGGAACTTAGGAAATAATAATAGGATTGGGCAGAGTCAACACAGATTTATGAAAGGGAAATCATGTTTGACGAACCTGTTTTTTGAGGTTGTAACTAGCAGAATAGATAAGGGGGATCCAGTGGATGTGGTGTATTTGGAACTTCAGAAGGCATTCGATAAGGTGCCACACAAGAGATTATTAAACAAAATTAGGGCTCATGAGATTGGGGGTAATATACTAGCATAGATTGAGGATTGGTTGACGGTCAGAAAACAGAGAGTAGGAATAAACGGGTCATTTTCGGGTTGGCAGGCTGTAACTGGTGGGCTACTGCAAGGATCAGTGCTTGGGCCTCAGCTATTCACAATCTAAAGATATGTGAGGAGAAAAAGATTGGTGAAGTCAAGCATAGGTCCCTTACAGTCAGAATCAGGGGAATTTATAATGGGGAACAAAGAAATGGCTGACCAATTAAATTCATACTTTGGTTCTGTCTTCACAAATGAGGACACAAATAACCTGCCAGAGATGTCGGAGAACATAGGGTCTAATGAGAGGGAGGAACTGAATGAAGTCAGTATTTGTAGAGAAATGGTGTTAGGGAAATTGACGGGATTGAAGGCCGATAAATCCCCAGGGCCTGATAATCTACATCCTAGGGTACTTAAGGAAGTGGCCCGAGAAATAGTAGATGCATTGCTGGTCATCTTCCAAAATTCTATAGACTCTGGCACAGTTCCCATGGATTGGAGGGTAGCTAATGTAACCCCACTATTTAAAAAAGATGGCAGAGAGAAAATGGGGAATTATAGACCGGTAAGCCTGACATCGGTAGTGGGCAAAATGCTAGAATCCATTATAAAAGATGTAATAGCAGAGCACTTGGAAAACAGTGACAGGATCGGACAAAGTCAACATGGATTTACAAAAGGTAAATCGTGCTTGACTAATCTACTGGAATTTTTTGAGGATGTAACTGGTAGAATAGATAAGGGAGAAACAGTGGATGTGGTGTATTTGGACTTTCAGAAGGCTTTCGATAAGGTCCCGCATAAGAGATTAGCGTGTAAAGTTAAAGCACATAGGATTGGGGGTAAGGTACTGACTTGGATAGAGAACTGGTTGGCAGACAGGAAGCAAAGAGTTGGAATGAACGGGTCTTTTTCAGAGTGGCATGCAGTGACTGGTGGGGTACAGCAGGGATTGGTGCTAGGACCCCAGCTATTCACAATATATATTAATGATCTAGATGAGGGAACTAGATGTAATATCTCCAAGTTTGCAGACGACACAAAGCTGGGTGGGCGTGTGTGCTGTGAGGAGGATGCCGAGAAACTCCAGTATGATTTGGACAGGTTGGGTGATTGGGCAGATGCGTGGCTGATGCAATATAATGAGGATAAATGCGAGGTTATCCATTTTGGTGTCAAAAACAGGAAGGCAGATTATTATCTGAACGGCAATAGATTGGGAAAAGGGGAAGTGCAACGAGACCTGGGTGTCCTTGTGCACCAGTCACTGAAGGTAAGCATGCAGGTGCAGCAGGCGATTAAGAAGGCAAATGGTATGTTGGCCTTCATAGCGAGAGGATTCGAATACAGGAACAAGGATGTCTTGCTACAGTTGTACAGGGCCTTGGTGAGACCACACCTTGAGTATTGTGTGCAGTTTTGGTCGCCTTATCTGAGGAAGGATGTTCTTGCCATGGAGGGAGTGCAGCGAAGATTCACCAGACTGATACCTGGGATGGCAGGAATGACGTATGAGGAGAGATTGGGTCAATTGGGCTTATATTCGCTGGAGTTTAGAAGAATGAGAGGGGATCTCATTGAAACTTATAAAATTCTAACAGGACTAGACAGACTAGATGCAGGAAGGATGTTCCCGATGGCAGGGGAGTCCAGAACCAGGGGTCACAGTCTAAAGATAAGGGGTAAGCCATTTAGGACAGAGATGAGGAGGAATTTCTTCACCCAGAGAGTGGTGAACCTGTGGAATTCTCTACCACAAAAGGCAGTTGAGGCCAATTCATTCAATATATTCAAGAAGGAGTTAGATATATTTCTTAAGGCTAAAGGGATCAAGGGATATGGGGAGAAAGCAGGAACAGGGTACTGAATTTGGATGATCAGCCATGATCTCATTAAATGGCGGAGCAGGCTCGAGGGGCCGAATGGCCTATTCCTGTTCCTATCTTCTATGTTTCTATGTTTCTATGTATATCAATGATTTGGATGAGGGGACCAAATGTATTATATCCAAGTTTGCTAATGATACAAAGCTGGGTGGGAATGTAAGCTGTGAGGAGGATGCAAGGAGGCTTCAAGGGGATATAGACAAGCTAAGTGAGTGGGCAAGAACATGGCAAATTGAATATAATGTGGAGAAATATGAAGTTATCCACTTTGGTAGGAAAAATAGAAAAGCAGAGTATTTTCTTAAATGGTGAGAGATTGGGAAATGTTGGCGTTCAGAGGGACCTGGATGTCCTTGTACACAAATCACTGAAAGTTAGCATGCAGGTACAGCAAGCAATTAAGAAAGCAAATGGTAAATTGGCCTTTATTACAAGAGGATTTGAGTATAAGAGTAAAGACGACTTACTGCTATTATATAGGGCCCTGGTGAGACCACACCTGGAGTATTGTATACAGTCTTGGTCTCCTTACCTAAGGAATTTGGCAACACGGTGGCATAGTGGTTAGCACTGGTGTCTCACAGCGCCAGGGACCCGGGTTCGAATCTGACCTCGGGTGACTGTCTGTGTGGAGTTTGCACATTCTCCCCGTGTTTGCGTGGGTTTTCTCCGGGTGCTCCGGTTTCCTCCCACAGTCCAAAAATGTGCGGGTTAGGTTGATTTGGCTATGATAAATTGACCCTTAGTGTTCGGGGGGGATTAAATATGTGGGGTTATGGGGATAGGATGGGATATGTTAGGGGGAATTAAATACGTGGGGTTATGGGGGTAGGGTGGGATATGTTAGGGGGAATTAAATACGTGGGGTTATGGGGGTAGGGTGGGATATGTGTAATGTGGGGATTAAAGCAGGGACAGGGTACTGGATTTGGATGATCAGCCATGATCGTATTGAATGGTGGAGCAGGCTCGATGGGCCGAATGGCCTACTCCTGCTCCTAGATTCTATGTTTCTATGTTTCTATGATATACTTGCCATAGAGGGAGTGCAACGAAGGTTCACCAGACTGATTCCTGGGATGGGGGGATTATCCTATGAGGAGAGATTGAGTAGACTCGGCCTATATTCTTTAGAGTTTAGAAGAATGAGAGGTGATCTCATTGAAACATACAAAATTCTTACAGGGCTTGACAGGGTAGATGCAGGGAGGATGTTTCCCCTGGCTGGGGAGTCTAGAACCAGGGGTCACAGTCTCAGAATAAGGGCTCGGACTGAGATGAGGAGAAATTTCTTCACTCAGGGTGGTGAATCTTTGGAATTCTCTGCCCCAGAGGGCTGTGGAGGCTCAGTCGTTGAGTATATTCAAGACAGAGATCGATAGATTTTTGGATATTAAGAGAATCAAGGGATATGGGGATAGTGCAGGAAAGTGGAGATGAGGTAGAAGATCAGCCATGATCTTATTGAATGGCGGAGCAGGCTCGAAGGGCCAAATGGCCGACTCCTGCTCCTATTTCTTATGTTCTTATGTGTTCAAATTCTTGAAGGGTTTTGATAGAGTAAAAAGGGAGAAACTGCAGTTGCAGAAGGGTCAGTAAGCAGAGGACACAGATTTAAGGTAGTTGGCAAAAGAACCAGAGGGGAGAAATGTTTTTACACAGCAAGTTGTTGTGATCTGGAATGCACTGCCTGAAAGGGCGGTGGAAGCAGATTCAATAGTAACTTTCAAAAGCAAATTGGATAAATACTTGAAAAGGAAAATTTTGTAGGTCTATGGGGAAAGAGTGGGGGAGTGGGACTAGTTGGAGAGCTCTTTCAAAGAGCCGGCACGGGCTCAATGGGCTGAATGGCCTCCTTCTATGCTGTATCATTCTATGATTCTATTAATGTGTTGCTCAGTGAGTTAGGTGTCTCATTGCATAGCTGAGCCTTTTTTCCTCTTGCACAATATTTAAATGTTTTATTTTAACCCAAATTGCCACCATTTACTTTCGCCACCAGACAGCAGCTGGTAATTATTACACAATGCTAATGCTGTATACTCCTTTCTGTGTTTAACAGGGCTGCATTATCCCCATCCACAACATTGACATTGGCAATTACACCCACCGTTATTGTTAGGTGATGGGTTCTTATACAGACACTGTACGTGAGAATCACCTCAACAGAGCTGGGACCAATATTCTCATGGGGAGGTTTGTTAGTGCTATTGGGGAGGGTTTAAACTAACTTGGCAGGGGGATGGGTACCAGCAAAAAGGAGTAGAAAAAAGGAATAAAGTGCATAAAAGTGTGAGTGTGTTGGATAATACTAGAGAAGATAGTACTAGATGCGGTAGTAGTACCATATTAGATAGGAGCAGACTAAGAAAGACTACGACAAATTCAAAAATAGGTTTAGAATGCATGTACGTAAACGCACAAAGTGTGGTGAATAAGGTTGGTGAGCTACAAGCACGATTAGCCGTGTGGCAATATGATGTTGTGACAATAACGGAAACATGGCTTAAAAACGGTGAGGACTGGGCACTTAATATTCAAGGGTACAAGGTGTTCAGAAAAGATAGGGAAGGAAAAAAGGGCGGTGGGGTGGCAGTGCTGATTAAGGAAGACATTGTAGTGTTGGAAAGGGAGGATATTCTTGAGGGGACAAGGACAGAATCCATTTGGTTAGAGTTGAGGAGCAAAAAGGGTATGATCACGCTATATAGGCCTCCAAATAGTGAGGGGGAGGTAGAGGAGCAAATCTGCAGGGAAATTGCAGAGATATGCAAGAGTTATAGAGTGGTGATATTGGGGGACTTTAATTACCCAAATATCGACTGGGATAATGCTAGGGTAGAAGGGAAAGGAGGGGGAGGAATTTCTGAAATGTGTTCAGAAGAATTTCCTTGACCAATATGTTCTTGGCCCAACTAGGAAGGAGGCATTGCTGGATCTGGTGCTGGGGAATGAGGTGGGCCAGGTCGACCAAGTGTCTGTGGGAGAACACTTGGGTACGAGTGATCATCGCATCATAAGATTTAGATTAGCAATGGAGAGGAGCAAGGAACAATCTAGAGTGGAACTTCTAAACTGGAATAGGGCTAACTTCAATGGAATGTGAAAGGATCTAGCCAGAGTAAAATGGAACCAAAGACTGACAGGAAAAACTGTAACGGAACAATGGGTGATCTTTAAGGAGGAGATGTTCCAAGTACAGGCTAGGTACATTCCAACAAGAGGGACGGGTAAGGGAACCAAAACAAGGGCTCCTTGGATGACGAGGGAGATAGAGAAGATGATGAAACAAAAAAAGAGGGTGTATGATGCATGTCAGGTGAATTCTTCAAGGGAGAACCAGACCAAATACAATAAGTTGAGAGGGGAAGTGAAGATGAAAATCAGATTGGCAAAGAGAGAATATGAGAGTAGAATGGCGGTTAACATAAAAGGGAACCCAAAAATCTTCTACCGGCATGTAAACAGTAAGCGGGTAGTAAGAGGTGGGTTGGGGCCTATTAGAGACAAAGAAGGTGATATATGCTTAGAGGCACAGTGCAAGGCTAGAATACTCAATGAGTACTTTGTATCGGTGTTTACTGAGGAGGTGGATGCTGACAAAATATCGGTTGAAGTGGAAAAGGTGGAAGGAATGGAAGGGGTGAAAATTGATAGACAGGATATACTAGAAAGGCTGGGTATGCTTAGAGTGGACAAGTCGCCTGATGGCTTGCATCTCGGTTGCTAAGGGAATTGGGGGAGGAGATAGCGGAAGGGCTTGCCATAATTTTCCAATCTTCCCTAGATGCAGGGGAGGTGCCTGGGGATTGGAAAGTGGCAAATGTGACACCATTGTCCAAGAAAGGGTGTAAGGACAATCCTAGTAACTACAGGCCAGTCAGTTTAACATCAGTGGTGGGTAAAGTTTTAGAAACAATAATCAAGGAAAAGATTAACGGGCATTTGGAGAGATTTAAGCTAATTAAGGAAAGCCAACATGGGTTTGTAAAAGGAAGATCGTGTTTGACTAATCTAATTGAATTTTTTGATGAAGTAACAGGGAGGATTGATGAAGGGAATGCAATGGATGTTGTCTACATGGATTTTCGGAAGGCGTTTGACAAAGTACCACATAGAAGGCTGTTTAACAAAATTGAGGCTCATGGAATAGGTGGGTCAGTGAGAGCTTGGATAAGGAATTGGCTTAAGGACAGAAAACAGCGAGTTGTGGTAAATGGCTGTTTTTCAGACTGGAGGATGGTAGACAGGGGTGTTCCCCAAGGGTCAGTGCTGGGGCCACTGCTTTTTTTATATATATAAATGACCTGGATATTGGAAAACAGAGTAGAATTTCTAAATTTGCCGATGACACCAAACTTGGGGGTGTGGCAATCAGTGATGATGACATCAATCGACTGCAACAGGACATAGAAAGGCTAGCAGAATGGGCAGACAAGTGGCAGATGGAATTTAATACAGAGAAGTGTGAGGTGATGCATTTTGGCAGAAGGAACAGGGAGAGGCAATATACACTTAATGGCACAGTTTTAAAGAGTGTGCAGGGACAGAGGGACCTGGGAGTTAATGTGCATAGGTTCCTGAAGGTGGCAGGACATATTGAGAAAGTGGTTAACAAAGCATATGGGATCTTGGGCTTCATAAATAGAGGTATTGAGTACAAAAGTAGAGAAGTTATGCTGAACCTTTATAAAGCGCTGGTTAGGCCACACCCGGAGTATTGCGTCCAGTTCTGGTCACCACACTTTAGGAAGGATGTGAAGGCCCTTGAGAGGGTGCAGAGAAGATTTACCAGAATGGTTCCGGGGATGGGGGATCTTTGCTACAAGGACAGGTTGGAGAAGCTGGATTTGTTTTCATTAGAGCAAAGGAGGTTGAGGGGTGATTTGATAGAGGTGTACAAGATTATGACGGGTTTGGATAGGCTAGACGGGGAAAGGCTGTTCCCACTACTTGATGGCGCATGGACTAGGAGAGATAGATTTAAGGTTTTGGGCAAGAGATACAGGGGGGATGTGAGGAAATACTTTTTTACGCAGCGAGTGGCGAGGACCTGGAACTCGCTGCCGACGGAAGTGGTGGAAGCGGAGACACTCAATGTTTTCTCGGGGAGACTAGATAGGCACTTGAGGGAAATAAACTTGCAGGGCTACGGGGATAGAGCGGGGGAATGGGACTGACTGGATTGCTCTACAGAGAGCCGGCACGGACTCGTTATGACTCTATGACATTCTTTGTGTGTCCACAGCACAGCTTCAATCTGCAGCTGCTCTTGTATTTAAAGATCCTTAGAAGCTGAAAAGGTTATTCAGCCCATCAATCCAGCTCCTCCCACAGCCCGTGTACACTCTCCCCTATCACAGACTCTACCCACCCATTGAATCTCCTCCCACAGCCCGTGTACACTCTCCCCTATCACAGACTCTACCCACCCAATTAATCTCCTCCCACAGCCCGTGTACACTCTCCCCTATCACAGACTCTACCCACCCAATTAATCTCCTCCCACAGCCCGTGTACACTCTCCCCTATCACAGCCTCTACCCACCCATTTAATCTCCTCCCACAGCCCGTGTACACTCTCCCCTATCACAGACTCTACCCACCCATTGAATCTCCTCCCACAGCCCGTGTACACTCTCCCCTATCACAGACTCTACCCACCCATTTAATCTCCTCCCACAGCCCATGTCTGCGGTCAGCGGGTCAGACTGTCTGCGGTCAGCGGGTCAGACTGTCTGCGGTCAGCGGGTCAGACTGTCTGCGGTCGGTGGGTCAGACTGTCTGCGGTCGGTGGGTCAGACTGTCTGCGGTCGGTGGGTCAGACTGTCTGCGGTCGGTGGGTCAGACTGTCTGCGGTCGGTGGGTCAGACTGTCTGCGGTCGGTGGGTCAGACTTTCTGCGGTCGGCGGGTCAGACTGTCTGCGGTCGGTGGGTCAGACTGTCTGCGGTCGGCGGGTCAGACTGTCTGCGGTCGGCGGGTCAGACTTTCTGCGGTCGGCGGGTCAGACTGTCTGCGGTCGGTGGGTGAGGGTCTTTGCCCGCTGGGTGAGTTTGGTCTCCTGCACCTTCCTCTCCACCTCTGGCTGACTCTTGTGGTCGCTGCACTCCTGCCCTCTGCTGCTCCTCTGCACAGATCTCTCCATCGCCTCCTTATTCGGAAACCTCCTCACAATCCTTCCCTTCCACCCTAGCGCTTCCCTCTTTTCCCTCTTCTTCCCCTGGCTGATGTGAGTTTGGCTGCTGGGTGTGAAGTATTTGAGATATTTCGCTCAATGTGGAACTGCAGATCCCCGGAGAGAAAAGGAACAAGTGAGGCTCGGGATTAATCTGATTCACTCCCTCCTCCCACAGAATGGGGACTGGCTCACTCCAAGGCAATTTGTAACGCTGCTAAACAGCAGGACCAGGAGAGGTCTGCGGGTTCGGGGATAAACTGAGGCGATCGTATTCACTGCGGGCACAATGTTCAGGGAGCTGCAGCGAGCGATGGTGAGTCACCTGTGCTATTGAGCCTTTGGTCGGCGTTAAGTGTGTGTTGGCTACAGCAAGTCCTGGACCCGTCCTCGGAGAGGTTCAGGTGGTTGGGGGAGGCTTTGCAGAGTGAGTTAGCCTTGTCGCTTCTGCTACTGATCGCTTTATTCCCTTTAACACTGAGTGTGATGGGTGGTAAAAAACAACAGCAGTAATGATGCTGTGAATGGGAGTAGGCTCGGGGCTGGGGAAGAGCAGAGGGATTTGGGGGACAGGTTCACAGGACATTAAAGGCAGCACCTCAGGGTGATAAGGCTGTTAAAAAAAAAGCTAATGGAATGCTAGGTTTTAATCACAAGAGGTACAGAATATAAAAGCAAAGAGGTAATGATGAGCCGATATAAGACCGTAGTAAGACTTCAGTTAGAGGGCTGTGTGCAGTGTCGGTCCACACTATAGGAAGGATATTGGGGCTTTAGAGAGGGTGGAATGCAGATTCACTCAGATGCTGCCTGGTATGAGGAAATACAAATACAAAGAAAGACTTGAAAAATTGTTCATTAGAACAGAGCAGATTGCAGGCGATATAATAGAAATATTTAAAATTAAAATAAAATGTTGGAATCCGATCTGGGCAGCAGAGGTTTGGATGAGCTGAAGTTTATGGCGGGTGGAAGGTGGGAGGCCGGCCAGGAGAGCGTGGAATAGTCGAGTCTGGAGGTGACAAAAGCGCGGACGAGGGTTTCCGCAGCGGATGGGCTGAGGCAGGGGCGGAGATGGGCGATGTTACAGAGGAGCAAGTATGGGGTCTTTGTGATGGAGCGGATACAGGGTCAGAAGCTCAGCCCAGGATAGGATACGAAGGTTACAAACAGTCTGATTCAACCGGAGATCATGGCTGGGGAGGGGAATGGAATCAGTGATCAGGGAACGGAGTTTGCAGCAAGTGCAATCGTCACTACCTTCAGTCTTTCCAAGGTTTAACTGGAGGAAATTTCAGCTCATCCAAGACTGGGTATCAGACAGAGGCAGTGGAGGGGTGGAGAGAGGTAGTGGAGAGATAGAGCTGGGGGTCATCAGCGTACATGTGGAACCTGACCCCATGTCTGCATTGATGTCGTCAAGGGAAAGCATGTAGGTGAGGAAGAGGAGAGGGCTGTGGATAGATCCTTGGGGATGCCTGAGGTAACGGTGCGGGGATGTGGAAAGAAGCAATTGCTAAACCTTTATAAATCACTGTTTAGGCCCCAACGGAAGTATTGTGTCCAATTCTGGACACCACACTTTAGGAACGATGTCAAGGCCTTGGAGAGGGTGCAGAAGAGATTTACTAGAATGGTTCCAGGGATGAGGGACTTCAGTTATGTGGAGAGACTAGAGAAGCTGGGATTGTTCTCCTTCGAGCAGAGAAGGCTAAGGGGAGATTTGATAGAGGTGTTCAAAATGATGAAGGGTTTTGATAGAGTAGATAAGGAGAAACTGTTTCCAGTGGCAGGAGGGTCGGTAACCAGAGGACACAGATTGAAGGTAATTGGTAAAAGAATCAAAGGGCAGATTTTTTTACGCAGCGAGTTGTTGTGATCTGGAATGTGCTGCCTGAAAGGGCGGTGGAAGCAGATTCAATAGTAACTTTCAAAAGGGAATTGGATAAATACTTGAAGGGAAAAAATTTGCAGGGCTATGGGGAAAGAGCAGGGAGTGGGACTAATTGGATAGCTCTTTCAAAGAGCCGGCACAGGCATGATGGGCCGAATGGCCTCCTTCTGTGCGGTAAGATTCTATGATAGAGGTGATTTGGCCACAATCGTAGAGGTAAGAGTGGAGCCAGGCGAGGGCAGTCCCACTGAGCTGAACAACAAAGAGGCAATGCAGGAGGATGGTGTGGTCGACCATGTCAGAAGCTGCAGACAGGTCAAGAAGGATCAGGAGGGATAGTTCACCACGGTCACAGTCACAGAGAACGTTGTTTGTGAGTTTGCTTAGGGCCATTTCGGCACTGTGAAAGGGGTGGAAAGGGGGAAGGAAGTAATAGAAACAGAGGAAGAGAGCAGCAGGGATAGAGAATAACTTCTACTGACCTTATCAAAGTCAGGATTGAGGTCCCATCCTGACCTCCGTAAGATCAGTGAGTGAGGTTTTCGGGAAGTGCAGTCTATGGGTTAATCCAACAGAGACAGATAGCAGAGCGATAGCACCCTGTCACATCTACATGTCTGAATTTCAGGGGGTTACATTCTCCCCCACACCCCCTGCACCCCCCCAGAGTAGACGCTCTTTCGGTGCTTGACTAGCAGAGTCAGCGGGAAGGGGGCAGAGGGGAGAGGGTCTCACTGCAGGGACCTCCAAACCTCTTGATCTGGAGGGGAGAGTGTTGACACCTGTAGCTCTGATCTGGTGGATTCATTATCCCTTGTGGAGGGGGGTGGGGGGATATGTTGATTTGTTTGAGACCGGGGTTGAGGTAGCAACTGCTGTTAGAGAGACACAGGGAGCTGGAAATCAAACAGGTGAGGCTGTTTGGAAAGTCTCAGCCTCAGGGCAGGGTTTGTACATCTGGGCGAGGCCTTTAGTCACTCCCAACTTGCCCAAACATTTTCTCAATAAAAGCAGCAATCTGGCACAAATCAGATTCAAACTATTAAATTAAAGAGAGAGAGAGAGAGAGAGAAAGGCATTCCGATTGCATCAGTCAGTGCTCACACCTTCTCACACGCAAGATAAGTGAGGTGCAAGAGGCAGAAAGCAGCACAATCAACAGTTCACAAAGACCTACAACCCAGCACTGAGCGGCAGGTAGGAGCTATTTAATTACAGAACAACGAAAACTTCATGAGCTTTGTAAACTGAGGGCGCAGTCCGCGGTGCAGAGAGTGCCCCACCAGCACACCTCACAACACTGTAAACATTCCCGATCGGGTACTTCTCTGAATTTTCAATCGTTTATTATGTATTTTTTTAATGAATCAGCAAACGAGCCTGAGTTTAGAGCTCAGATTTAATGTAGTTTGATTTCACATCAAGGCTGAAAAGTTTGTGTTCAATGTTTACTTTATTTCAACAGATCCTTAAAAGTGTTCGGCTCTAATGAGGTGACTGGATGGGTCTGTAATTGGTCGAGGGTCTGTGATTGGCCAAGGGTCTGTGGTTGGCCGAGGGTCTGTGATTGGCCGAGGGTCTGTGGTTGGCCGAGGGTCTGTGGTTGGCCGAGGGTCTGTGATTTGTCGAGGGTCTATGATTGGTCGAGGGTCTGTGATTGGTCGAGGGTCTGTGGTTCGTAGATGGTCTGTGATTGGCAGATGGTGTGTGAGTAGAAGGTCTATGATTGGCAGAGGGGAGATGAGGGGTATTTTTTTTTTACGCAACGAGTTGTTGTGATCTGGAACGCGCTGCCTGAAAGGGCGGTGGAAGCAGATTCAATAGTAACTTTCAAAAGGGAATTGGATAAATACTTGAAATGGAAACATTTGCAGGGCTGTGGGGAAAGAGCAGGGGGGAGTGGGACTAAGTGGAGAGCTCTTTTAAAGAGCCGGCACAGGCACGATGGGCCGAATGGTTTCCTGTGCTGTGTGATTCTATGATTCCCCTACCACTGAGCTGAGCAGACTCAGCACGGACCGGGAATGGGATCTAGGACGTTCCTGGTCTGGGTGTCTCCAGACACACTGGCCAATGTACTGAGGAAATCAGTGTTCCATATCCTTTAATGTTTTGAATTCTCCTCAATCCTCATCCTCTCTGAGGGCAGCAATGGGTGCTCGTAGGATGTGCTGAGTCCTGATTACCCCGCTCCTCTCTCACTGCGCTCTCTCTTTACTTAATTACACAGAGTTATTTTAATCTTCTTGTTCCATTTCGTCCTGTGTTGTGACTGGACTGGCAGTTTCACTCTGAGCAACACTGAGGTGTGAAATGTTGCTGTTTAATCTCAGAACAGAGACAGATCCCGATCAACAACCTAGGAATGCACAGTCACAGGACAGGGTATCAGGGTTAAACCCCACAGTCACAGGACAGGGTATCAGGGTTAAACCCCACAGTCACAGGACAGGGTATCAGGGTTAAACCCCACAGTCACAGGACGTGGATTATTACTAGTCCAGTAACATAACCACTACACGACCACACCATGTCCCAGGGATTGGTGCTGGGACATGTACTGAGTGGGGTGTCCCAGATGTATCAGGTGTAATACTTTGGAAAAAAACCATGGGGACACATTTACTGAATGATGTGAACTAGCTAGGGGAGAGGGTGACAGAGATCTGGGAGTGATAATGGACTCAACACTGACCATCTGGGAGTCTTCTTCTTCTTAGGCAGTCCCTCGGAACCGAGGATGACTTGCTTCCACATTAAAAATGAGTTCTCAGGTGACTGATGAGTCCAATGTGGGACCTACAGTCTCTGTCACAGGTGGGACAGACGGTGGTTGAAGAGGCGGGTGGGTGGGGTGCTTGGGTTGACGTGCACTCCTTCCGCTGTTTGCGCTTGGCTTCTGCTTGCTCCCGGCGAAGAGACTCAAGGTATTCGGCGCCTTCCCAGATGCTTCTCCTCCACTTTGTGCGGTCTTGGGCCAGGGATTCCCAGGTGTCGGTGGGGATGTTACACTTTTTCAAGGAGGCTTTGAGGGTGTCCTTGAAGCGTTTCCTCTGCCCACCTGGGGCTCTCTTGCCGTGTCGGAGCTCCGAGTAGAGCACTTGTTTTGGGAGTCTCGTATCGGGCATGCGGACGATGTGACCCGTCCATCAGAGCTGATCGAGTGTGGCCCGTCCATCGGAGCTGATCGAGCGTGGTCAAAGCTTCGATGCTGGGGATGTTGACCTTAGCGAGGACACTGACGTTGGTGCGCCTATCCTGCCAAT